>VYXF01009623.1:399896-413884 GCA_013397295.1 Polioptila caerulea
TTTATTTTATTTTATTTTATTTTATTTTTCAAGCCGTTTGGGACTGTCAGCACAGAATGATGAGTTTCTATTTGACTCCAAAAGTTCCGATGTTGGCTCAGACACGGGGCTGTGAGGGATGGAGCAGCTGGGCTGGGAGTGGCAGCTGGGCTGGGGGCTCACCCTGCAGGGAGCAGGGACCTGAGCCGGGCTGGCTTCTGGGACTCACCACCAGCAAATGCCACCCAAGTGCTTTTGCAGAGTCCCATTTGTGTTGCCTTACAGTGTGTGTGCTCCAGAAGAGCTATTCTAGGAATTATTTTAAATTTTATCTGGCTCTATGAGACTATTTCTGACTCTGTTCTGTGAGGCAAGTCAGGTGATGCCAGGTTTGTGCAGAGTTGAAGGATGACACAGAGGACATGAAAGCCAAGAAGATTTAGGGAAGAGATAATGTTGCCCTCTCGAAGAATCCTGTTTTCTTTTAAAAAAAAAAGGTTTTACATACCTGTAAAAGTAATATCTCCCAGGCACTTTTTCCCTACAGCATGCCTGAAGTTTCCCAACTTTGTGTGTTAATCTGGAGAGTGCAGCTGTGTGAACACAGAGTAGGCCAAAGATGTGATTAAGTCTGGACATTTCTGGGTAGTTTCTGTATATGATTAGAGCAGCAGCTCTGCACAGATGTGACATTGTGCAGCACCACTGCAGGATGCAGAAGGTTAAGAGGTGGGAAAAGGCCATAGGTAATATGAGCAGAATGATTACTGAAAGAAAGAAGGAAAAGAGCTAGAAGTCATCACATAGCTCATAGGGCTTGTGACTTATTGAACTGCATTGCCACTTCTACCTTTTCTTATAAACTTTAGTTCCCCTTATGTGGGCCAATTTCCAACCTGTTTGAGGTTTCTGAAGTTCCTGGTTTTAGTGTATCCCCAAAGAAGCCAGTACTAATATTTATAAGAAATAGGAGAATGTTTCTGTGTGCTTATCTTAGGTGCACAAACCAATTCTTTCAGACTCAAATGACTCGATGTACCAAATGCCACCACCAGCTCTAGCGTCCTGCACTTGTAAATTCTCATTTTGTTTGCTTTCTGCACCCCTGTAATTTATTCTGTGACTTCATCACACTTTGAGGCCTGTTTAGCTGCAAAAAGACTGAAGGATGCAGATCCTGTGGAGGCAGCAGGTGGGAATATTTACATTGGGACTTAATCCCCAGGGGCTCAGAGCAGCCTTGGTGCTGGTTACCCCATGTCAGCTGAGCTTTGGCTCCTCTGCCCTGCTCCCCAAACCCTCTGGAAGCCCTTCCCTTGACCTCTGAAAAAAGGGAATAATGAAGGGAAAGGTACAATATAACAACAGACAAGGCTGTGGCTGCTGGTGAAGCCTAAAAGGAGGGAGAGGTCGTGTTGGAGCAGGACAAGGGATTTTGCTGGACTTCACCCAGCTAAGCTGGGAGAGCTAGCAGAGGTATAAAATAAATGGCAATATGATGTGTGTAAATATAATATTACATCAGGCCTCCCTCTTTGGTTGTGTCTGTCTGGGGTAGGACAATGAGAGCTGCAATAATTTCTGGTAAGTCTCGGCTTCCTCTGGGTGCAAGAGCCCTAAACACACTTTAATGTGCATTTTCTTTAACTGGATTTATTCAGAGTGGTCTGAATAACAAAGTTACTGGAAAGAGAACTCCTGGATTTGTTTTTTTTTTCCCCTCCTGCTGTCTCCTTTGGGATAAGCTCCCAGCAGAAGATCTATGCTGTGGCATGAACACACCACTGCCTGATCTCCCTGTTCATAGTGTGACTGCAATAAACACCATGTCCTGTTGTATTCCTTGGAGCCAGGAGAGGCTGGCAAAACTTCAAGCCTTCAAAAAAAGAAAAAATCCTTCAAAGCCTTCCCAGCAAACAGAGTGTGCTCGCCCAGCTCTCTGCAGACACAGAAATCTCATTTACCATCTTCAAAATGAGATGGCAGTTGGGATCGAGACCCCCTAGAGACCAAAATCAGCTGCCTTGATTCCAGAAAAGGCTCTAATACCTGTTTAGAATTTCTGGCATGTGGTTTTGTTCCTCATATGTAACAGGCACAATGGTTTCTGAAGCAACCTGTGCTCTGGGCCCTTATAGCAGCAAAAGCAAAGCCGTATCCTGGCAAGGAGAGACATAAAAAGGAGGGAAAAAAAATTGAATACCTCAAGACCACATCTCCTCTGTTGCTTTCCTGCCTTAATTTGGCTCCAGCAAGGCTAAATTCAGCACTATAAATCACATGAGTTACCTATGTAGGGAAGACCTTGTACCCCTTTGCATTCCTATCTGAAGAATTATGTGACCTTTCTGTGGCACATTGCTAGGGAAAAAAAATTAAAAGTCGGTTTTAACTTGACTTCACAACCTCAAGGTGAAATCCAAGGGAAGAGTAGGAGTTTTTACTCAGAGGAGTGGTCAGCCCCCAGCCTGGGAAGCAGGGAACCTTGGTGCCTGCTCTGCATGCAGATTTTTGGAATTTCACAAGTCCTATTGAACCGGCCTGTCCAACTTGGCTGCTGGAGTTGGGAACATCTTGTTTGCAGCGCGTCATGTGTCAGGCGGATGTACCAATTCAAATGTTCTCTCCAAAATGTCTTTTTCCACCACACACACCATCCAAACAGCCTGCTAATGGTTTGGCTTTTCAGGAAAAGAAAAATAAAAGTGTTTTCCATGCTTGGCAAATCAGGCCAGGAGGAGCAATTTCAGCCGTGTTGGAGTGTGCATTATGGCCTGTTTTGGGCAGATAATCCTATCCCTACATCCACCCCTGTGACTGCCTGGGAATTGAGGTAGGTTAAATAGCTTCAAAGTGTCCAAATTGAGAAGGGGGGGAGGAAAGTAGACACAACAGCTCAAATTTGGCTGTGGGCACAGCACAATAACTTGAGCAAAGCCTAAGATAACGCATTCTGTATTGTATTCAGTATCTGAACAGACCAGTTAATGCATGGACCTCCAACACATAACTGCTTAGAAAAAGAACTAAAAAAAGAGAAAATATTTCACTTGTGTTTTACTCTGAGGACCTGGACAATGTTCTCTTCATTCAGTATTCAAAAAACAAAAGAAAACAAGCCCTTAAAGTCTGGCCCAGGGACATAATGCTGGACTCCATCGCCACCATGAAATACAGAAAATGGAATTTCAGATGTCAGTGGAGAATAAAAATTCCCTCATAATTGCCACAATATGCTTGGTTAAAAAAAATAAATAAGTGTGGAAAGAGGGTGTGTGTATCTTATAATAACTAAAAACACATTTTAGAAATGGCTTTCCAGTTTACCAATCCAAAAATACAGATGGTGTCAGAGGTGGCATTGAAAGGGATGTTAGTGAGGGTTACACAAGTCCCAAGCTGTGACACAGATGAGAATCACCAAGGGAATGGTGTCTGTTGCCAAGCTCTGATAAGCTAATATGAGCAAAACGTAGTGAAGATTCTTTTGCTTTCAGTTTAAATGTGTAACTCTACAATCACTCAAGTGAACAATACTGGGATGAAAAATTAGGGCCAGCTTATTAAATTATGATTTTTTTTTTCATGTTTTCTTATTTGTGTTTCTTTTGCTATTTGCAGAGGGCAATATGGGAAGCTTTTCTTGGTTTGTTTTCTTGTTAGTTTGTTGGGTTTTTACCCTCTTAAAAAGGCAGGACCTGTGGGATGATGCAAGAAGTAAAGATAACGAAAAACAGCATGCACATTCCTGCATCCATTGCTGACGGCTGAGAAAGTCATCTAGTCCTCCCCTAAGCCTCTGCAGATTTATTCTTGCATCTTCATTTTCCCCTGATTAAAATTCACTATCACTCCTTTCAATAAGAGGTTATTCTCCATCGTTTTGCTAAAAACAATCCACTTTTCATATCAAGCCTGTGTACAAGCTCATTACATCTTGTTCATTTGGATATGAGTTGTTAAATCTTCCAGGTGCTTTATGGGGGATTTAAACATCCAATTCAAATGAATGATCTCTTGCAAAGAGGTTTACTTACTGCTGCTGCCATGTTCCTTTGCCTAATTATTTAAACTGCCCTAACCCCTAAAACATAATATGAAATTACTGCACCAGCAGCACAGCTGTCTAGCCAGGGCCTGTGACAGTGAGGTGCAGTAACCCTCTGCCAGCCACCAGTGATCTGCAGTTCGGGGACTTGTGCCAGCAGCTATGGCTTTTCCTTGATGGTTCCTTCCTCCATGAATTGATCTGACCGGTTTTGCTGTTTTATCTTTGAGTCCAGAACATCTGTCAGCAAAGGAATTCTGTGGTTTGGCACACTGCTTGCAGTTGCTAACAGAGCAATGCACTGGAAGGGCTTTTCTGCATGTAAATTTGTCTTGATTCCATGTTTGGGACATGTGGAAAGTGTTTGGAGTGGATTCCTTTGAGACATTGACTTCAGGTTTCCTCCTCTTAGGAGGAGGTGGAGGTTGTGTTGTTTCTTCATCTATTGTACCCCAGAATTTCACTCCTGACTGGTCATTACTCACACCCAGTTACACAGGTGCCCATGTTGCAGGATGCAGGTAAAAGCAGGATCATCCTTTCCTATACACGTTACTTAATGATGTTTTCCTCTACCATTTCCTCATCTTCACCTCTTAAATCATTGGCAGCCCTAATGTACTCCTGGAGGTATTTTCTAACCCACCCATTCAAATTTTAAGCTTTGTCTATTTCTGCACTCAGTTGAACTGAAATTAGGAGGAAGTTGCCTGTACACAGGAAAGATAACTGGGCAGTAGCAGCCTTGCATTGTCCTTGAGAGATGAGGTTATAATTTTATGCTTTTCCTAGGTGTTCTGTGTTAGTTTGGAAGTATTAGTGTGTGCCCCAGTTCCCAGAGGTAAAATGGACCTGTTAATATTTGTCTTATTTACTTTGGCTAAAAGATTTTCATGGCTGTACAGATGTACAGCTCTGTCCTATAAAATCGACAGCACTGGAGGCTCAGCCTTGGGCTGGGCTTTTCACCACCCGCCCTCATAACAATAATTTATTTAACTGAAGCTAGAATTTAATTCTTTTGTGGGTAAATTCCTTGCTTGTTTACTAAAACCCTTTCTTTGTGATTTCTGCCTTTGCAAGATAGCACCAAGGACAAACTACACAAATTCCTTTCACCCACCAGCTTTTTTCCCAAGGAGTTGTCAGGCTTTATTTTTTTTTGAAGAGAACTTCATTAAAGATCTCTTGCATCTCTGCTAGTCCCAAGCTACTGTACCAGAGAGGGAGAAAAGGAAGGTGAAATCAGAGAGATTTGTAGTCTTTGTTGCTAAGATTTTCCTTTGCTTGACCTGTGTAAGAGATGATTTTCTTCTCTCTTGGGAAAATACTCTAACTATTCCATTTGGGTGTTGTCTGATGGGTATCAGTGTCTTCCAACAAATCTGTTCAGACTTCAGGAGCTCCAATATTCCTGAAAACTGTTCTGTGGCACTAAAAAAAACCATTAAACCCATTATGATACCTTAAGTGCTACCATCCAACCTTTTTTATATGAGTAGCTGAACATGCTTCTACTGATTATACTCTAATTTTCCTTAATTAAAAAAAAACAAACCTAATCTCAATTACATTTTTATATAGCTTCCTCAGATTTTTTTGATTGTGTGTGTTTCCTCATGTTTCATCACAAGTGATAGAAATTCCTCTTTTTTTAACTCATCTGGGTAGGTCCATGCATTCCTTGAATATAGAGGGATATTGTGATCTTTCACTATAGGACACTTGTTCTTGAGTTGATCCCAAGCTGGTATTAATGGACCACTTTGTTACTTGAACACCTGTTGACCTGCAGACACTGATTTTTTGGGGCAGTTCATTTGCTTTTTACAACTGAGTTTTAAAAGTGAAGATTTTTCTAAAGGTAGAAATATTGGGAGTCTCGAAGATTATCATGGTTGTACTCTCTCTTTTGTGGAATGGATGGAATTCAGATTATTGGAAAAATTTGTCATGTCAGTTGTGCTGGATTTTTTTTTCTTCTTCAGATATCAATTTAAATTGCCTGTAGCCAGTTATCTTCTAGAAACATGGTGTACAGATAATTTTTCTGTTTAAGAATTAATGTACATTTTTGGGTAATTTTGGAATACTCTTCAGTAGTAGACTGATTTTCAGTTTAACAGACCTGAATGGCTGAGTACATTTATGTATTAAATTAGTAGGTGAATGGAACCAGAGCTTTGTTGGGGTTGAAAATCTTGGTACGACTTTTGAGTGATCTGATTAAGGATATTCCACCCAAGGATTTGTAAGATACTATGGAAAGCTTTAAAGGGGGGAGAGGTTAGGGGATTTTCCTTTAGTCCTAAGATTCTGCGTTTTATATTGGATTCTTGGTTTTCAGGTCCCAAAGAAAAGAGTGATCTTATAGAAAGGACTTAAATGAGCCTTTCAAGCAGTGGACATTTCAGTTCTGAAAAATATGTAGTCTTAATAACTGTTCTCCACAAAGAATGGGCTATAAATCCACAATTTAATTAATCTCCACATGTCATCCAAGCATGACTCTACCTGTTACACTAATCCTGAACTAGGAGGTACTGGCAGATCTCAAACTAAAGCCACCTAATTTTAGCAAATTTTAACTAAAATCACCTTCAAGCATTTTTGCAATGAATTTAATGTCTCTATCTCTTAGGATGTAATTAATCTTTGTTTTAAGCAAGCAAGGGGTTACTGCATATTAATCAGAGGTGGTTTCTAGTTACTGGGAGGTTTGCATAGATTTCCATACAACTTACTTGAACAAGTACTGAGTCCATGATCCCTGTTAGGTGTTTGAAGCTCAGTTTTTATGTGCCCTTTCCTTAGAGGTGCTGGGATTGTTGGCTAACTTGGCACATCATAACTGGGCATTCTTTCTGCCCTGGAGTGGTTGTGGAGGAAGAACTTCAGTGTTTCTGGCACTGCAGAGACTCAGGGGGGTCTCTGTAGCCCTTGGACTTCCCCCTTGCTGGAAAAACTGACCTTGCCAAGAGTTGTGAAACGTTGTTGACTGGGGTTAGGTTTCAGCTGGAGATGCCAAAATAAGGGATTTATGTAGCCTGGGTGGAATTACGAGCTTGGAAGGAGAAGATAGGTATTAAAGGTCTCGAACAGAGCGATGGGGAGAAAAGTATTTACATGCTGATGTAAACTTTCATTGACTCCAAGAGGAATTAATTGGCAGGGTCTTTTATGTGACTTTTGGGGTTAGATTTCCAGCTGACTCAAACTGACAAAGCTCCATTGAGCAAGATCTAGACTGGGAGTTGGAGCCCATGTGTTTTGCAGAAGACTTAACATCTTTCTTCTTATACATAAAATTTCTGGATCTAATAGAAGAAAAAAATGCCTCAGTCAAAGTACTTACTGTATTAATTGATTCCAGCCTGTGTTTTTGATGCCCAGTTTTACTCTATCTGAAGTCTGGACTCTAAAAACCTCTCAGGAATAAAGTTACATTAACTTTTAATTTTCTAGCTATTTTTTCCTGTGTTTAAAAGAAACAGATGACCCAACTCTTTGCTCTTTAGTTAGTCTTCAAGTAGACTAATAAATCTACCATAATCTATGAACAAACTTAAACCCATGACATCGTAGGCTGCAGACAAGCTGAATAAACTAACTACATAAGTTGCATATGAACTTTAAGTCATTGGGAAGCAAAGCAGTGATAGGAGAAACTAAATTTGCTGTATTGGAAAGGTTTTTTTTCTTTGCTATTTGAGCTAAAACTTTCCTGATTTTTGTAAAAATGGTTAGGGTGGAGAGTTGGGTTTGGTTTTGGTTTGAGGGGGTTTTCAGTTGTTGGGTTTTTTGGGTTTTTTCTCATTCCTGCATAAGCTGTTTGTATTTTTAAACCAGAACAACGTGATTTTGTACATCTAGTTCTGGGACTGCTCTTAACTGAGTTTAGATCCTCTTGATGTTCATTGAGAGTCACAGCTACATCTGTGGGCAGCAAGTTGCTCTGTTTAGCATGAGTTTTATTAAAACCTGTGGTTAGTGAGAGCTTACATCGTGCATGCAGTAATTCTAAGTGTAACTGCAGAGTCTTGGTATATGATGCCCTAAAACTGCCCAGATCATTATTTTATGTGGATTTTGTGGTCTCCCCATCTTTGCTCTCAATTTTTTTTCATAAGAAGAATGCAAAAGCAGTCTCAGCTCTTCACACCCAAGACAAAAAGCAAGTTAAGATGTCTCCTAACTTAATAGTACCTTCTGTAGCAATAATTTCTACGGTAAGCAACAATCTGAATTTTTCTATCTGAGTCTGAGATGCAGGTATTTAGTTTACATTCTTTCTTGTGCATCTTATCTGCAGATACTGTACAACCAGGTACAGCAGAGTGCCCAGCAACAGAAACAGGCAATTATTCTTGCCATGACAAAATAGCCCCCCCAAAAAAAATCTGATTTACTGCAAAGAAAATTTTGTTCATATTTGTGTGGTTGAATAAAGGTAAAAAGAAGAATGAGCATGGATGAAGCTGCAGGTCCAATTCCAGGAGGCATGACTGTCTTATTCATATGCACGGGAAAAATTACTTTGGCCAGAATTATTTTTGTTGCAATTACAGATGTTTACTGGGCATGCATCATAGCACAAAAGTCCTAGGAGAAGACCTCGGTTAATTTCCAGAGGGGGAAAAAATCCCAACAAAACAAATCAATCAAACAAACAAACAAAAAAAAAGGAAAAACCCCCAAAACATCATAGCCACTGTTCAAGAAGTATAAAGCACCTTAAAACAAAATGCCCTTTAAAGTACAGAAACCCAGCTTGAATGTATTGTGTACCTCGATTAATCTGACTGTACTTATTTTTGCCTTGTTTTCCCATTAAAAACTCTGCAAGTTATTACAAGATTGATTGTACATCCTGTATGAGCAATTCTTGTCATGGATTAAATTTAAGCAGTTATTATGAAAATACAATCTATAACAACCGGGGGAAAATAAGCTTGATGCACATGAGCCATGTATACAGTGAGCTTGGGATTTGGACATGAAACAACATTGGGCTCCCGGTTACAACACCATAAAACATGACAATCTGGAGGAAAGAACAAGTTCTGCATTTATTTTTTTCTCCCCCACCACCGCCCCCNCCCCCCCCCCCCCCCCATTTTTTTTCTTGTAATACACACCAGCATCAGGCCACAGAGGAAGTTTGCACAAATCTACGTGGTGAAAGTGGGATGGGGAGGAAGGGGCTCTGCAGCAAAGGGTTGGGCATGTTTTATTTCTTCAGCAGCTGGAAGCTTAGTGTGGCACTGTGCAATAAAATCAGCTTTGCAGGGAAGAAGCTGTATAGTCAGGATGTACAACAAGCCCTTAAGATGTGATCATCTGGAACAGAGAAGTTACCTATATATGGTATCTTTGTATTGCCTCAGTAGGAGCTGCCAATTTTGAATTCTTCAGGAAGATGGTAAAAAATGTTCTTGAACCAAGGGGTTACAGCAGGAGTTAGCAAAAAGTTTCAGACCCAGAAGGGCTCCCTTCTAAGGAATGTTTAATTAGGGAAGCAAAGAGTTGCACAGAATAGCCAGTGCTTCTCAGAAATAGTGACTTGATGATTCTGTTGTTCTTCTTAGCACAAAGGAGAAACAAAAATCTTTTGAAAGATTTAAAACCAATAACCCACATGGCAATTAGCTCACAGGATACTGTGCCAGTAGATACTCTGAAGGCCAGATCCTGAGAACTGGGAAAAAAATACGTTTTTATGGATGATGAGAACATCTACAATCAGATAGGATTAAAATGGATGGGGAAGGGTATAAGTCCTCATGTTTTGGCCAACTACTGTCTGAGGTCAAGGAGAATCTTTCCTTATTTGGCAATATATCACTATCCATGGAGGCTTTTTGTACCTCTTAGGGATGGAAGGTCACATAAAACAAACTCCTGTCTGATCCAATGAGACAATTGCTGTTATACAAGAGCGTTAAAATCCTACTCATTGAATTTTCCTTCCTACTACTGAATTCTAACAACATTTACTTTATTGATGCAATGCGTGAAAGAAAAGAATGAGCAAACCTTTTGAGCCTTATGTTATTAAAGGATATACTTTTTTTTTTAACAACATTGTATACAGGATCTTGAACCACTTTTTGGACCAATGAGTTTCACTGGGTAATTTTGCATTGAATTAAAATAATTGTCCATCACTGTTTGAACTTTGTGTACTCTCAGATAGGTAAATTGTACGCTTTAGCAGGTCAGCATGTATTCTGACATTGTTATGGGAAAGATTTGCATGAGGACAATGTAGACCTCCCTCCCTCCTCCTTCCCATGATAAAAATCTCCATACACAATAGCTGTACTGCCACATGTCATGGGGACATTGTGTAAATTACAGAGTTACAAATTTGTCAGCCTAACCAAATGTCTGAAGGAATAATGTCATATTAGTTATATTTCAGCTGTATGCCTGGTCTGTTTTAACCTTGATTGTGTGGCAGCTAGCCATACCAACAGCTTGTGCTTGGCTGATTATAAACAACTTTATTTTAATGTAACAAGATTCTCATTTAATTCCTGGGAGCTTGATGCGATGGTGATCAAAGCTAAATGCAGACCTCTCTCTGAGGTAAAGGATTAGATCAGGCTGACCAGAAAACACAAGGTCCTGAAGATTTCAAGATCACCATGTTTTAGGTTGTAGTTCAAATTTTCTGAAGTTGGATAGTGCACTTAAAATATTGTGAATTGTGTTCAGAGAAAGCCATGATATAATTTGGATATCATTTTGGTTTTAATTTATTTCCATTTTTGTGTAGAAGGACCTGTATGTTCAACCAAGGTTTATTCATTTAATATTGCAAGTTATTTTTTCACATTATTTTTGCACATTAAGAATTAAAAGTTTATTCTGCAAGAGCTGGAGTCCTTGAAATCTACTTTCTTTTCTGGGAATAGTGTGTGTATCTTGGTTGGGTTGCGTCATGCTGAATCAAATGCAGATTCATAGCTGGTTAAGCAGGCGGGTCCTGCTCTGGGATTTTTTGCTGTTTCTGGAAGTTTCAGTGTTAGCGTTGTTTAGTGGAGCTTTTTTTTTCTTTTCATTATTATTATTTTCTTTATCTTTTTTGGTTATTTCATTTGCTTTGGCATGGGCTTTATTTGGGGATTTTTCTGGGGGAGGGGGGTCTGCTTTGGGGTGTTATTTTGGAGGATGGTGCAGGGGGATAGAGTGTTGATGTTATAGAAAATTAAAAGTGTCCTTGTTGAAGCAATGTGCTTGAGAGGTTTTCTGTCTTTACCTGACCGCCTATTTTTGGGAAGCTTAAGACAATTTAGTACTTTTGAGATTACCTCCTCCTTGCCAAGCATCTCAGAAGCTGAACAAGAAGTTCAAAAAAGGTGGGAGGGATTAACATTTGTATGTGACTGTATTTACCCATCTGGTTCCTGAACAGGGTGGAAAGGGACGACAGTATTGACTTTATATTGAAATCAGCAATAGTCAACCTAAGTCTGTAAATGTCAAATTTGAGAGGTCAAATCAAAAGCTGAGTTGAACCTTTGAGTGGCTCTTAAGCTTGTGGTGAACTGAATCAAATTGCAGGAATAATTCTTAACTCAATTGTCCCTTTAAACTCCTGCTGCTTTGCAGCTTCGCCTTCCTTCTTTGCAAATAGCTGATTTTGAGCACTCCCCCTTTCCCTCCAGTAGAAAAAGTACAACTTTTAACCTCAAACAGAATCAAAACATTTTACATAAACACGGTTGGTAAAGTTTAGAAAAAAATGGGGTTTACAATTTTTTTCTTTCCCTCAAGTCTTCATTCATTACTATGATTCTTGTTTGTTTGAGAGAGCAATAATACAAATTGTGAACTTTAATTTTCTATGAAATGTTGTCAGTGGTAGGAGGAGGTGGGAAACAGCAGAAATAGCCTAAGGTCCTACATTTTGTGTTTGATATTTGTCACAAGGCAATATAGCATTGGCCATTATCCTGGTGTTGGGAAATCTTTAGGAGTACAGATAATGAATACAGTGCTGTCAGTTTTCATCGTTAACAATTTCCTTGGCTCCAAGGAAAATGATTATGTGAATGGGGATCTCTGGTCTGTAAGTACACAGGGAAAAGGCACAGATGATCATGTGCACACAGACATTTAAGGTCAATAACCTTTTTTTCAGTCAGAAGGTAGAAATGCAGAAATTTGATAATATGCTCTTTTAAAATATGTATAAAATCACATTGCAGAACTTTCTTTACCTTAAGATTGTTGCACAATCTTAGAACTTCCATTGAGGCCTTTGTTTTCTTTGTGGTTGTCAGTCCATGAGTTTTTGAAACAGGAACCACACAAAGATTTCTGACTTCACACTGGTATAGAAATTGCTCTTCTAAAATCCACATCAGTTTCTGACCAAACTGTCTCTTCTGTTGCAGCTGTGATGTTTTCCTCTCACTCTGGGCTTTGTGTAATAGAAATGTTTCCTGGTTCCAAATGGAAAGCATCAGTCCCATTTCTGGGCCAAATGTTCATAATCCTTTCAAATGTGTACTATAGAAACCAAATAAACTCCTGCCCAACACCCACAGAAGAAATCAGCTTGCAAAGGTTTCTGACAGTGTGCTCCATGGAAAGATTTTATATCATTTAAAATAGTTTAACTCTAGTTCTTTTGTATTCTCATGCCCATGGCTTGCTGTTTTTAAGACCTGTTATTTTTAAGACTCCATACCAGTGTTAATCAATTTTAGCTGCATGTACCCAGATTAGGTATGAAGACAATTATTTATGCTTTTATTTGTCAAGGAAAGCTCTGTGCCAAACCAAGGTCTTAATAATCAGGCAGAGTTGGGTGGGGATTTTTTTTTTTTTTTTTTTTTTTTTTTTTTTGTTTTTTTTTTTTNTTAGCTGTGTTTGTCCTGGAGATTGTTAGGCTGAAGTATTTGTTTAAAAGAAACAAAATGAAAATGAGGGTCTATAGCCAAGTTTTCAAACGATCCTCTTGCTCACTGGCAGTGGCTGAGACAGGAAAAGTGATGGCTAGTGATTCAAAAATCCTTCATGCTCTCATTTTTTGGCATTTGAGCTCCTTAGAGAGTCTGGCCTTTTTCCTGAGATTAGCTGAAGCACTGGTTTCGTGAGGGCTTTTTTTATGTCTACACAGTCCAAAATGACAACATTGGTTGGGAAGTTTTTAAGGCTTTTTTGCTCAGGCATGTCCTTCGAGATGTTGGCCACCTTTAACCATTCTTGACTTTAAAGAGTGTTGATGATTGAGTTTCACACAGGCATATCATACCAGAAACAGTCCTCAATCTGGGGAGGTACATTTTTATTAGGTTGTGAACCTTTCCTAACATTTCTTCTCCATGAGTCTCAATTGTTTCTAATCCTGTGTTTAACTTTCCTGCGAACTTTGGTTTGGCAGAGGAATGTATTTGCTTGTTTGGGGCAGGCTGTGTTTTACAGCTTTGCCTGAATTTCGTAGTGTTCTCCAAAATCACAGTGACTTACTTGGGAATCTTGCCAGTGTTTTAGACTTCAAATAGTGATAGTAAGATTTGTGTGCTCATTTGAGGCTTACATAAAGCTAAAGCTAATATTTGTGGGCATGATTAAATGTGTTTGGTATTTTAGAGGGGAGGGATGTATCTAGCTTATGAGTTATGCTTCTGCCTTGTGGGGATTCTTATGAAATGTAGCAGCAGCTCAACAGGTTATCTAGCAGAGGGAGAGTTAATGCATGGTGCTGATACTCATAAATCAGGAGATTAATGCCTGCCTTACACCTCTTAATAAAAACAGCAGAGAACAACAATCTTATCAACATACATGTAATCTGTAAACAAGTGTTGTAGTCAAATACAAACAGATTTTTATCATTATCCTGCTCCAAACCATGTGACTTTATGGTGAAGTACTTGCAGGAGATGAGTTAATACATGTTTGACAACAGTTGCAGCCAAAAAAAAAAAAAAAAAAAAATCATTAA
>VYXF01009623.1:413973-433418 GCA_013397295.1 Polioptila caerulea
ATAATCATTAATGCTAACATGAGCAAGATAATTGGGATTTGTGGGGGAGTGAATGTCCAGATTTGAACTTTTGAACTGCCAAGTATTAAAGCCTGTTGCTTCCTCTCAGCAACTGCTGCAGACTGCTTGTAATTTTTTGTGAACACTCAGACTTAAGGAAAAAATGGACTGTGCTAAATCTTCCAAATAATAGAGATAGCACTGATGCATCAATTAGCAAGCTGATCACTTCTTGTCCTTCTGCACATAAACTGTTTCCACAGAATCACAGAGTGGTTTGGGTTGGAAGGGACCTTAAAACTTATCCAGTTCCATCCCCCTGCCATGAGCAGGGACACCTTCCACTGGACCAGGTTACTCAAAGATCCACTGAAAAATGAGATATTTGTGGCCTTTAGAGAGGAGGCTGAAAAGATATGTTTCTGGAAAGAAATTATCTCGGAGAAAAGGAGGAGGTAAAAAAGGCTTAGAAAGAAGAAGGTGAAGAGGAAAGATCTGGGTGTTGAAACAAGTCATAGAACATTTCTGGAGGAAGATAAGCTGAGATAAATGTTGGGGAGTGCTGGGAGACCTCAGCTGGTGATGCCCAAGATGGGTAACTGTGAGCAGAGGCACAGGATGGACCAACCACAACCTCTGACCCACACCAGGAGTGTGGAGACCATGTGAATGTAGCCTGAGTGTAGAATGTGAGGTGTAAAGGAAGATAAAACTGAATTTCTTTCCTTTCTAAATAACTCCTTGCCTCTCTGTGAATGCTCTGCTGAAACATGAGCAGATATCCAAGCCCATTTATATTTATATGTATAAGGTCACTCCTAAGGTGGGGGTATGCAGCACTTGCCAAAGCACAAATGAATTCGGGTTCCTAGATTTAAACATGTCATGGATAGACAGGCATGCACATGATGTACAGGCTCAGAGATGATGTGGAATTACAGTAGTTCCATAAATGCTGTTTACAGCAGGCTGTGGGACACTAAGCAGCAATATAGGTATTTTCCAGAGGAGATGGCTGTCTTTTCAATGCCAGTCCACTTCTAAAAAGCACACATAAGCTCAAAACACTTGGAATTAAATGGTACTCTGTGAAGAGTAGGTAAGATTCATTACACACATTCCCAATCAGGTCTTAGAACAGAAATTGTTTTATATGGTATTAAATAACATGTTTTGCTTTGAACTCTCAAACCTCACTCTAATCACCTACCAGCTTTCTTGGGTACTCTTGGGTTCAAACTAAACCCCCCTCTCTTTCCTCAAATAATCCATCAAGGGTTGTTAGCTGAGGGAAGAGAGTCCTCAGAGAAGCAAGTAAGTCAGTGATATAATTAGTTTCCTCTCAAAAATGTGTATGAATGAAGATAGTTGCAGCTGTTAGTGAGTACAGAGATAAACTTCCCATGCTTTAAGTCTTTTGATAAGTATTTGTGTATGTGTTTCCCATCTAACCCATTTTAAGGGGAAAAACCCAATAAATTGGATTGCTCTACTTCCTAAAAAGTGAACTCATAGTAAAGGAAATTATAAACTTTTTTTAAATCGCTTAACTTTGCACATGAAAGACATGGAAAAGTAGGTGTAAAACCCTGGTCTGTATCTTGAAGCTGGAATAAAGGATGATGAGTGCAGGGAAATTTCTACATAAAGGTAATAAATCATTTTCCACCTGATTTTCTCAGGGTTTTGAAACTCCTCCTAGCATAGGTCCTTCTCCTTCAGCAGGTTCTCCCTACAGCTTCCGTCACTGATCATTTGGGAAGTTAGACTGGAAGTCTCTCTTCTCCTTCCCCCATCTTCTCACCATCCTTAGTCCATTTTCCTCTCCAAATATTAATTGAAATTAATGTTAAATCACAAATCTGAGCAGAATGCACATGACAGATCCCCAAGTATGGTCCTTTAGGGTGACTTGGACATATAGTAGCTGCATTAGCCCAATAAGCAGGGGAAAACAGTTTAGGAACTGAGCAGAACCATTTGGTGTCCAGTCAAACATATGGAGCTCTCAAGCTAAAATATAAAAGAGAAAGTCACAAATTGTTACAGCTTCAGGTCATCAAATCTGATGGCTGAGACACTGAACTTTCAAAGCAAAACTGCCATTGAAAGCAGACCAGCATCAGCTCTGAGCTCACTAAACTAGGTTAGACTTTAAAGCACATAAATATGTCTGTCTAACAACAAAAACCTTTTAAATTAGGTCAAGTGAAACTACTCTATAACTGAAATTGTGGCTCCAGCACAATATAAGTTCAGGTTGTTTTTTCTTTATGAGAGTCTCTGTATTAGAGATTTTTTATTCATGTAATTATTGGCCAAATGCCTGACTGTAATTTCTTTCTGTCAAATGAAGACATGAACACAAGAAGGGTTTAATTCACATGGCTTTGTGTGCATGTGTGTGTGTGTGTGTGTGTGTGTGATTCACAATGATTTTTAGAGAGGTCTGAGCAAGCAGTGGCCCCATTAAGTTTGGTGTGAGTTTCAAAATCTGCCAGAAACTCTGGCACATATTTAAGCAGCTGGTTAAGGCTCAGTTTTTCCCTTCTTAAAAAAAAAAAAAAATTATATATATATATATACTGTTATTCATTTTCAATTAGGTTAGAAATCAACATTTAAGTGAGCTAGATTCAATTCATAAAGGAATGAAGGACTGGCCATATTTTTAGTGCCTGTGCTGCAGATATTTACCTGCAAAAGGAGTTTGACAGGAACAATGTCCAGGAAAATGCATCACTAAACTGTGAAGGGGCACCACCACTTGCACCAAGGTGGTGTGAGAAAGTAGGTGGGGCACTTAAGGATCTTTTCCAGTGGTTTAAGAAATAAGTGCAGATGTGAAGTGCTTGAATTTTCTTGGATGAATGTAGTCAGTGAACCATATCTCCTTTCCACTGGTTGCTGGCTTTAAAACGTATTTAATATTTGCTGCTTCAACCATTGGGTTCAGAAAATGCTTCACTCGGTGAGTCACAGCAAATGCATGGCATAGTTAGCATCTGTTGGGGTTAATTGACAGAGAACTCTTCAAAAACAGAAATAGGCTCTTAACTCCTCTGCCTACTGTTTCTTCTTTTCACAGAGATGACACAAAGGGAAGAAAATCTTTGTGCAGAATCTCATTGAATTGATGAGGTTATACAGAGCAGTAACAGGCAATGTGTGGCTAAAGCGTTTTGTAAAACCCAACAATTTACGCGTGCATATTTAGGATATCCGAGATACATTCCAGAGAATACTTGTAACAAAACCCCTGCGCCTGCACTCCCTAACACCTTTGTCCCCTGGGTTCCACCCTGCTATTGAGTTGAAGTCTTTTTTCATCACATCTTGATTAATACTAGGTGCTAAAAGCAAATTGGTGATAACTGCTGGTGGTGACAGCTCATGTGCAAGCTCTTGCCAATGGCAGCTGCTAGTTCTTTCCTGTTCTTACCTGCAGCAGCTTTCGTATTTTAATCATGGGCCCCAAGCAGAAATTGTCAATTAGATTGAGCCTTGTGGTTGTCTTTGAATAAATGTTCTTTAGCAGATAGATTTAGTGCCTTGCTACTCTATTCCCCTGGTTTCTATGTGCAATATACCTTCCATATACTCTAAAATGAAGTATCTTCCTGGGGAAAAAAAAAATCTATCCAATCACACAGCAGATAAAGTGGCTACTCTGCTGAACTCCAGAAAGAAATGAGAGGGCTTGATGAATGCCTTGAGGCCAAAACAATGATTCTCTTGCTGCTTTCTCTTGGAAAAAATATCTAAGATGGAAAATCTGAGTTATTTCAATTTAAACAGTATGGAGGATTGTGGTAAAAGAGACAGTGTCACTTCTTTTATCGCATCTACATTTGATCAATGACTCTTGAAGAATTTTGTCCCAAGTGGGATAATGGAAAAAGGGATCTTCTGTATATCTGGCTACTAATTATTGATAAATGGAGTAGGATCTGTGAGCATGTAGGGCAAGCTGTTCCACTGACTCATGAGAGCTGTGGAGGATGCTGGATGCAAACGCAGCTCAGTTTTGCTTCAAAGAATGATGGCATAGTCAGAAACTTAAAAATCACAGACACTTTGCACATAATTATATCTGTTGGACTTGAGTGGGCTGTGAAAAGGAAAGATGATAGAGTCTGAATTTTGCTTATGTCTGAGAAAAGTATAGTCCATGGCAGGGAGGGACTGCACGTCATCTTACATCAAACCAGTGTCTGATCCCTTTTTTCAAAGAAGTTGTAGTTCTCTTTTATAGTGGAATTGGCTATATACATACAATGCTCATATTCTGGAACAAATGAATGAGGGAAAACATCTCTCACTGGGAGTAAAACATTCCCCTTGAAAGGTGTGTGATGGCTATAGCAGAGTATTGAGAAAAGCAAGATCCCAGAGCACTCCATGGTTCTGGGCCAGTATATGTACGTATCACTCCCAGGAGACATAAAGAGGATTGCCATTATCTACCAAATAAATTGAGCCCAGAACTGAGACTGGGGACTGGACACTGAGGCTGAATCACAGAATCATTCAGGTTGGAAAAGGCCTCCAAGTTTGCACAAAAATACCTTTGATGGAGTACCTCTATGCCCACCAAACCATATTGCCAAACGCCAGGTCCAGTCATAATGTGGAATGCTTCCAGAAACGGTGAAACCACTGCTTCCCTGGACATCCTATCCCGGGACTTAACGACACTTTGAGGGATGAAATTTTTGCTGATATCCAACCTGAACCTCCCCTGGTGCAGCTTGAGGCCATGTCCTCTCATCCTGTCACTGGTTGCCTACGAGCACAGCCTGACCCCCACCTGACTACACCCTTCAGTCAGGGAATTGTGGAGAGTGAAAAAGTCTCCCCTGAGCACCCTTTTCTCCAGAATAAACAACTCTCATACCCTCAGCTGCTTCTTACCAGATGTGTGCTCCACACTCTTCCCCATCTCCACTGCGCTTCTCTGGATACGTTCCAGTGGCTGTCTTGTGGTGAGAGGACACTTTCCACCAGAAATTTTCACAAGAACAGTTTGTTCTTTGTAATTTCATCTCTTTGGGTTTTTGGGGGGGGTTTTGGTTGGGTTTTTTTAATCATTCTTCATTCCACCAAACTAGCTTTTAAAAAAAAGAAAAATAAAAAAAAAAAAAAAAAGAAAACGAAAAACAAATCTGACAAAAAACAACAGAAACACAGGAAGAAATAAAAAAGATTTTTTAGCACATATTTCAGCAGTTTTACTGTTTGGCTCTGAGTGCACACACAAGTGAGTTGATGACTGAAAACGTGATGCTCAGGGTTGGAAGTAGAGAAAGGGATTTGTGTTCGGCAGCGGATGTGCATTATCCAACATGTGCTCCTCTGTGTGAGAGTATGGCTGGGGGAGGCAAAAGAGAAAGGGAATAGTTGTTACCGTGTTATGAATGGCTATAATTAGGTACCTTGCCCAAGGTGACATGGAAATCTTCTGTCAAAAATGAAAATGGTAATCCAGGTCTTGTAGAGAAAAACCCACTGCAATACGCACAAACTTATCCTTCCTCTTCTAGCTGCTGCTTTCCAGCTAAGCCCTTTCCTCCAGGGCTGTGGGCAGTGGTCTTACCTTTAGGAACATAATGATTCAAAGAAAAGGTGCTCGGGCAAAAAGGATTAGTAACTCTAAGCTTCTGAGCACGGGCAGTGTGTAGAACAAATGCCTCTTACCAACAGTTCAAAGGTCTGTCTTAGGTTGTGAGGGGTTTTTTTGGGATGGTTTTACCATTAAATTCATTATTATTTGAATTTTGTCAGAATGGAAAAGGCTCCCGTGCAGTGCGAACTCCAGCAATTTTGCACTGAATAAAATGGAGGCAGCATTTGCCTGTGCTTCCCCTGCAATTATGGAGCGAGTCTCGTGTCTTGTTTGAATTTCCTTTGTCGTTATGAAACACAACAGGCTGACGGCTTGATATTAAAAGCAATTGTGTTTCCATTCATGCAGATGCCAGCCTGTTTAGGTGAATTTACTAAGTCCCTAGACGTACATTTTTATATTATTGCTGTCTCTGGGCCGTGCTGAGCATTTTAATTCTCTGAAAATAACCTCTGTTTTCCTTTCATCTCTTCATTAGCTCTTTCATCATGAGGACATGAATTTAAAAATGTATATATCTCTTAAAGTTGTGTGTAATAAAGATGTTTGTATCATTCCAATTTGTTGAGCTGTGCTTTTAACGTTGCATGGCTTTCACAACCATGAAATGGCACAATTATTTCTGTGTTGTATTGCTTTGTACCCTGAGGTTCCATTTAAAACAAAGCAGAGAGATGTGTTTATAGGCAGTATTGAAAGCAGTGTATATGGATCTTGATGTCAGGCATATTTTATTGAAGTAAGATTAAATGACAAGTTCTGCACTATTGAAGTGAAATCAGAATGAGATTTTGTGCCGAGCTGCACATTGTTAAATCAAAATTCAAGTAATACCAAGCTGTGTTGTTATCTTTGTGGCTTTTTGGTGGCATCTTTTAAAAACGAATTTTATAGCCAATTATAAGTATTTTTAAGTAAATATTCTGAGCTTTGTGGACACATTGTTATATCATAGCACATTCACGTGCCATCAGACATCAGAAGATTGAGGTTTCCTGCTATATGTTCTGCATGTATGTTTGGATTAAATCCTTGCAAGTAAAACTAATTTTCTTTCTATATAAAATCACACCATTAAGCACACCTCAGGTAAAAAGCCCTTTTTATTTGATCCCTTCACCTATTCTGTTGTTCTGAAAATAGGCTCAGAGAGTTTAGGTTTTTTCAAGAGAGATTTAAATTATATCTCTTTTAAAGTTAAATGACTGTGTTTGGCTCTAATTAATACCTGCATCACAGAAAGGACAACAGCATGAGAAAATTAGTAAAACTGTGAATTTTCTTTCTGCCTGCAGATTTTTTTTTGCTGAGAGGGGATCCCATAAGAAACATAGTTTTCCTTTCAAATTTGCATTTTTGATTCATAGAAAGGATATATTTCTGATTAACAGAGGGATCTCCCAAATTTCAGGCTTAATTAGACTATTTGTGCTTCAGAATGTGAAGCAATTGCCTCTTAAATCACATAAAGTTCTTCCGTGTTTTAAGATGACTGTACTGCAGGAACACCTTGTAGTTTGCACAGGCACTGAAATTTCTGTTATGGTACAGTATTAGTGTCTGGAAAATACTGTTACTTGAGGGTTTTGAAGCTGTGGAGTAGACGGCTCAAACTTCTTAGTGTGCTATTGCAGGAATTTGAGTATGTAAGGGAACACCAGCTTCCTATTTTAACTGCATGTTCAGCCTGGACTCTGAATGTCAAGTTGGATTTTTTTTTAATCATCACTGGCGTTATTACGTCTCTCACCTCTTTTTCCCATGAGACAGTAATCTTAGCAATATATGATCTAATAAATATAGATGATTTAAAATCCCAGCTGCCTTTATTCCATCTAGTCATGGTTTAGCCTCTGCCTGGTATGTGTCACGTTGTGACTGTCTTCACCTTTTTTTTTTTTTTCCTGGCTGTTTCCCTTCCAGGTTTTTTCTTCTTTTCCATTAAAATTGCAAAAGATGGAGTTTCTCCTGCGATGGAGAATAGGCTTGTAGACATTGGCATTTCAAATATGTTCTTACTTACTGCTTGATTATTTTTTTAAATATGTGGATTTTTATAGCTCAGACCCAGACCACACCTACAAGGTTGAATAGCATAGGGCTACTGTGCAGAATACACTTCTTTGGTAAAGAGCATTTTAGTCCAAAATTTCTGCTTTAATCATTGAGTGATTATTCTATTTAATGACATATAACTATAGAGAGAGCATCATATATAATAAAATTCTACATAATAACAAAATCTGTGGTGTGGAAGTATGATTTTTGCCTGTGCACTGAAAGGCTGTGGCTTTGGGGTTTTTTTGTTTGTGCTTTTTTTCCTAATGTTAGCAAAATCTGTCTACAGATTAAATCCTGTCTGTAGGACTACTATTAGGTGAGGACTAGAAATGTTTGAAAGCTCAGTTTATGAAAACATGTTTATCCAGGGGGAGAAAGGAAGAAAAGTTGCTTTAATTTAGTTTAATGTTTCCAGTCCTTTGGGTGGCACAGTAAGAAGGTCTTTTGCCAGGCTCAGAGGGAGAAGACAGTAAATGACTTATTGTTGGTTCAAATATTTTTCTGTTACAACTTGAGTATGCTAGGCCCACAGATTTTTAGATAAGTTTTGGAATTTTTTCCTTTTGTTTCCATTTTTATGGAGAAATTTGATACTTGAAGAAATTGAGGAATTTACCACACAGTGAAAAACCAAGTTGAATGTATTTGTTAATACCAGCCCCACAGCTGTTTTGTCCATTTTTAAAGGGGCACATACTTCTAGGGCTTGAAGAATTAAGAAATAAAAAACAAACAAACAAACAAAAAACAAACAAACCAGTATGATGTATTTTGGGGAAAACTTTACAGACAGTCATGTTTCTTCAAGTTTGCACAAATGGGCAGCAGGGGTGAATTCATAGTGATGACCTCTGTCTAAATGGCACTGCTGCTGTGTTGTTCACTGTTAAGGATAAGAACTGTGGGAAGCTACTGTCCCACAAATAAGAAATATTAGTAAATAGCAGGAAAAATACACAGGACATGCTCAGGGATCCAATCACCCGCTGTAGCAGAGTTGTCTGTCACCCACTGCAGGTAATTCACGGAGAAGGATGTCTTGAGGGAATTGTTACCCATTTTTGGGCACTTTTCTTTAGACATTGGTATGAAAGCAAATAGGCTTCATAAAGTCTAGCTGCTTTTGGCTTCTCACTTCTTTTTTGGCACCAGATGCCCTCTACCTGTGACAGCCAGTGCCAGTCTCAGTCAGGCATGTGACTGCAGTCCATGTCAGCAGTTGCACTGCATATTTGCTTCTTCCATTTATCCTTGGGACACAGTGAAAACTCCTCCAGCCCCTGCTCTAACGCAGCATGCCAACTTGGCAGCCTTGTTTATACCAGCTCTTGGCCCCTTCCCTTTCCTCACCTGTCCAAATCTTCTGGCTTGGCATGTGTGCCAGCAAGTGTGGTGGGATGTAAAGAGGTGTGTGGCACCAAAGTGACGCTGCTGTCACTCAGGATGGGCTCCCCGCTGGCACGATGGCCCCGCATGGCCCGTGGAGAACCCCCTCTCTGTCAGGGAGGGAACATTCCTGACTTTGGACAAATGTTTGCCTTCTGACCCTGGTGCTGTGGAGCCACTGCTCAGTGATTTCTTGGCTTTCCCTCTTCCCCACGTGGGCGCACTGCCGCTCATCCCGCTGGTGTTTGGGAGCGGTTTGGGAGCCAGCCCAACCGAGGGGACTGGATTCCAGCTGTCAGTGTCAAAATCTGCAGGCAACAAGACATTGCTGCTTTATTGGTCACTGCCAGGAAATCATCCTGGTAGAGCAGATCTTGAAAGTAATTTAATGAGACTGCTGCATTTCAGGACGCTCGGAAGCTCCTTACTGAAGGCAATTCTTGGTTATAGAGGAACTTGACAAAATGCTGGGCAACATAACTGCAATAAGTACTGTATGTTGTGCTGGCCTTCTCAGCAGGTGAAAAAGCAGTACCAGTGCTAAATTCTGGTGGAAGAGATTATCAGATATATGAAAAGATTATTTGGTCAGTAGGACTTATGAAGCATTTGGTTTAAAACCACTAACAGTCCAACTAATTTTGAACAGTAGTTACAGTATTGGTATTTTGGTGTTGGAGGGGACCAGCAGCAAAAGGTATTTTAATTCAACCATCTTTGTTTGTGCAAGCCAAACTGGCTGGAGAGGTATAGCCATCAGAGGTTTCACAAGCTGATGGATCTGAGACAATTTCCCAGAGGTTGGGAACTCAGGCTGGATGTAATGGCTTTGTGAAAAACATGATGTCTCATATAATCATATTTTGTTTGGGTTGGAAGTGATGCTAAAAATCATGTATTTCTAGTTCCCCTGCCATGGGAGGAATGCCGCCTACTAGACCAGGTTGCTCAGCANAGGTTGGAAGTGACGCTAAAAATCATGCATTTCTAGTTCCCCTGCCACCTACTAGACCAGGTTGCTCAGCACTCCTTTCAACCTGTCCTTGAATACTTCCAGGGATGGGGCCTGATGATAGGTTGATACTTCAGAAAAAATAGTTTCCCTGCCTTGGAAGAGAGACCAAGGATGGGTTTCTCCAAAAGTCAGAGCTTTTAGCTACATTTCTCTGTTGCCTGTGTCAGTGGTGGACTCCATCACTAGTTTCCAGCTGTAAAATGGTCAGTCTTCCGTTAGTTCAAGTTCAACTTTCTTTTAAAGTCAAGGCTTCTCCATGGCTATGCAGGCTATTTTTGATGGCTTTGAGAATGGCTGAGAAGAAGGCAGGTGTCTGTGCAGGTTTTCAGAGGTTGGGACAAAGATTGAGTGATATAGAAGTAGAAAACAAAGAGGGCTCACAACCATATCACATTTTACTGGACTTGCCTACCCCCTTTCAGAAGTTACCCTCCCTCCAGCAAACACAATTCTTTCTGACTTCCATGAAGTTATAAGGGATTAAGGGTAGGGATCCAGAAATGCCAGACTGTGAGAGCTCAAAGCATTCAGATCAAACAGGGCATGGTGACAAAAATGTAGGCAAAGGACATGGAGCAAAATTCCAATTGTAATTGCAGTTCTGCTGTATCAAGCAGTTTTTCAGACAATGAACAATTGAACAGCTATTCACATCACTTCGCATTTGCTTAGCCTTGTGGCTAACATGTCATTTTGGTTATTGTCAGATGGCAACCAAAAGCAGTGAATAGTCTGTGCTACTTGGGAAAGAATTAAAAAATCTGAGTAAATCAATAACTCTTTCGTAGGGCATCTTATTACCCTAAGTTAGACATGGAAGTACTAGGTGAACTCAACTTGTTCTCTGCAAGAACCTTGGTCTGTTCTATATCAGATGTGAAAAGCCAAAGAAAAATAATTAGAAAGGATGTATCTAATTTTTGTACAGTGAAAAGCAAGTAAAGCAGACTGAAGCGTGACAAACAAAGATACAAGGAGACATTTCTAGACAGGAGTATGTGTTTGCTTGCTTTGGAGATTTTCCCCAAACATGAACACAGGTCTTTTATTTCTGACTTTGGATGAAACTGAAAGAAAACTGAAGGAAAGGTTCCCTTTGCAGTACCTAGCTGAAGCCTGAACAAAAACTAAATCAAACTTCTTTAATCGAAAGAAAGCATCTGTTTCAAGTACTGACTTTGACTTGTCTGCTGCTTCTTCTTCTGTAGAAGCTATTAGCCTTTCTCCAGGTCTGATCTGGGGCTTCCAAAATCTGAAAGGTTTTCTCATTCTTTAGATTGGTGACAGCAATGGCTATTATGTTTAAAAAATAAATAAAATAAAAAACACCACAAAAACTAAAGCACTCTATCTAAAGTCTATCCATAGAGAAATTATATAGCTTTGTGAAACAATACACAGGAAAACAAGTACACAGGTAAGACCTTCTTTAGCCACTGAGACTGCAAACCTATCAGAATAAAACTAAAATTAACATTAACCACTGCCAATGGTGATGTTTGGCTGGAGCATTTTACTTGATGCAGAACACGCACAGATAAATAACAGAAACTTGTTCATGACAGAGAGCTCTCCCAAATGCCCTAGTCAAGAAGAAATCAAGCCCGTTTGTCCAAATTTTTTTCATGCAGCATACTTTCTGATTTTTTTTTTTCTTAGTGAAAATCTGGCAATGCTGTACAACTGCTTTTTGTGTAACTGCCCAGGAGTCCTGTATGTGTCAATGTGTGGCCTGACACAGTGTCTAAAGTGAGAGGGGGTGGATGTCTCAAACCTTTCTTTTAGAGTTTCCAGCTTTCATTATTCCTCCAGAACAAATATCAGAGGCAATAACCAAATAAATTTGGATTATTTGATTGCCTTTAAATGGTATTCAGCTCCTTTCATTGCAAGGACCAGAGTTTAATTGCTCATCTGACTGATAAAGGGACAAAGCTACATGGTTAATCAATAGATCAAACTAGGTCAAGGCATACAACTTGGAATCCATATCAGTCAGGGTTCCCATTCCGAGCTGGCAATCGGCGTCTTTTGTGACCCTGAAGAAATTATTTAGTATCTTGGGGGCCTCTGTTCAGTATTAGAAGATCAGGATGATAGTAATGAAGTGTTATGAAGACATAACTCAATAGCACTTGGATGGGGTTATTAAAGTCCTTAACTTCATGGGCAGGGTAGATTTAGTAACAATCCAATTTATCCTCCAAAATAGCAATGAGCTCAGTTCTCCTTGTACTTTAAGAACAGAGCAGGTGTGGGGTGTATTGTGCTTTGGGCTGTTTCCATGGGTGGTTATGCCAGTTCCAATGGCAAGGTAGGAGCTAAAGGCTCTTGGACATGAGGGATGCTGTCCTTGGATTGGATGGAACAGTGTCTCACACCAGCAACATTACTTTGTGCAAACAACTAACGCGATTATGGTTTTATATTAAAAACAGTAATTCACAGTCACAAAAAAAAATAGCTCCCTGAAGACAGCTTAATACAAAGAGGCTGATTTGGTCATCATGTGTTCTGCCAAACCCTTTTTTAAAATTAGATCTTTACTTTGTAATTTTCTTCTTTTTTTGCTCAAGGGTACTTCAGAAAAATAATAGAGAGATATATAAACCGGGTGTCTCCATCTATAAATTCTCATGTAAACTGCTAGGCTCAGAAAACCCAGACAGACTTGTCTGCCACTGTGCTGGGCTCTGTACAAAAGCACCTAAATTCAGAGCATATTACAATTTAATTAAAATAAACTGCAATGAGTATAAGGAAATCATTGAAAAGCAAAAGGCAAAAGTCTTTGGAGATTATTCATATTTGTCACTTAGAAGCAATTTCAGCACAAGTAGGGGGCTTCATGTCTTTAAAATAAGATAATATATGTAGGTTATGAAGCTGCTAACATCTTCCTATTAAGAAGTGATAGGTTCTATACCAGAAGATGTGTTTCAGGAGGGATTTTTTGTAGCTGGAACGTGCTTCCTGGGAATGTGAGCTGGGTATATGAAGGAGTCCAGTTAGCCTGCTACAGGTGGTCTTTTCCCTTCCTGGAGAACTAATTTGAGCCAGATTGTCAGTTTTGTGGAAGCAAGATAGTCCAATACCTACACCTGAAGCACATGAGTGAGTGATGAACACAACTTCTGACAGAGTGGAGGATTCTACATGGTGCTTTAATGTGTAGGTTATTGCTTAAGTCATTAAGCAGCACAGGAGTCTTAATATTAAATAATATTTGTTTTCATTTCCTGAGCTGAAGTGCTCACAGTTCCGTTGTAAAAATCTACTAATTCATAATTTTGTGTTGTTTGTGTTTTCCAGGATAAGGGTGTTTTTAGCACAAAATCTTGCTCATGGCAGGAGGATAGGATTTTAAAAAGGAGAGCATGTTCATGCAGTATTCATTAATGGTGAATCTTTTTTCTTACTTTTTACCTACAGCTTGTTTTCTCTTTAGGGAGGCTTTCAAAGCTATTTATATTTAAGAAAGAAAATTAAATTCCCTGTTGGATTGGGATTGGAGGAGAATGGGTTCTTTGGGCTTTTTTTGTTGTTTTGTTTGATTTTGGTTTTCTGTTCTTTGGTTTGGGTTTGTTTTTTGTTTGGTTTTTTTTTTTTTTACTTTTTAGATCTGCTTTCATTAACGTTAATACTTTGGAAAAGCAAAGTCAGAGCTATTTAAGTGTCTTGCAGAGACAGACATCAGCAGGCTTGCAGCATGTGTTTATCAGGCCTGTCCTGTGTGGCTGCATTTATAACATCCAGCATCCACCAACAGGCCAAAGGGCAAATAGTTTAAAATGTGTTGCAATTTGAGAGGCAGCTTCTTTTTTGTCCTCTCTCTAAAATGGAGCTGTAGCAGTCAGTCCCAAACAATCTGAAGATGAGTGCTGTTTTATCCTTTTCCCATGAATTTCTCTGTCTGGGACCCAATGTAAAGGTTTGTTTTCAGTCCTGTGATGAGTCTTAGAAACTCCAAGCAGCAAATCTGTCCTAGAAAAGAACATTACTGCACTTATCTATGCAAAAGAGAAGCTGAAGTGGAATCTAAGTCATCCAGGCAATCTCAAGCCCTGAAACCTAATTTTAGTCTTTCAGGGAATGGAGAGGGATGCACAGATCTACTTACTCCAACATTAGACAAGCCAAAAAAGGCACATGTCATTTGAGACTTGAGCCTGTGGAAACAATTTGGAATTAAAATGTAGAAAACATTTAATCATCATCTTTCCACATCTTCACTGAAGAAGAAAAGTAAAGTCAGATAAATCCAATTTGCCTGAGATTTTTCATGCATGCAGCTCCTGCTGTGAAGTAGAAAAATATTTCCTCTGCATTTGGAGAAGCCATGATAGCCTGCCAATGGCTAGTTTAACACCTGTAAGCCCACCCGGCTCTTAACCGAGTCCTGTGAATCCAGGCAGATAAAACAATCTTATTGCAGAGGAAGTTCAATTCCAATGGCTGTGCATAGTCTTTTATCTTCCACACTCAATCCATTACTATGTTTTCAGCACTTATTTCCAATATCATACCCAAATAGTTGAAATTGAGAATTGAGATGTGTCTCACTGTAGAGGACTCAGACTGAGAAATAGGAATATCTTATTAATTAAACATATTTTATCAGTGTAGAGTGTTTTTTAAATACTTGTGCTTATATACCAATGAAAAGGTATGATTATACCTGATTTTAATTAATATTTTCACTAACTGTTGCATGATTTTTCTGATTTTTCCAAATGAAACCCTTCAAGTGCTTTGAATATTTTAAGTTTTAGAAAAGGCAAAAGGGCAGAAAAGTATTTTTTGCACTGAAGCATTCACCACATCTTTTAACTTTGCCTGTCTTTGTGATTAGGGTGAGTAGCACAGAATGTAAAACTTCTTCCATTTTCCCTTTCCAGAACTGCAAAATCTGTATTTATAACCCTCTGGCTTGCTCTGAAAAGAGCAAAGAGTGTTAAACCAGGGAGTGTTGCTTCAAACTGGAACAGCTGCAGTTGGGCAAAGTGGCAATCCATGGTCATGGTGGGAGCTCTGTCACTGATGGGAGGTGAAGCTTTATATGATCTAAGGGGATGGTGCATATTTTCTATAGGAAAGGGAAATGTGTACCAATTATAGCCCTTCAAAAACTTGTTCAAATCCTGAAAAAAAAAACCCCAAACACCTTGTATGTCATCAACATATCTAAAAAAACAAAGCACATGAGAACTTAGATATGAAAACATGTACTGCAAAAAAAGGTGATACTTCCTCTCTGGTCAGCCAGAGTAGGAGATCAACCCACCCTGGAAACTCCCAAAAAATTTCTTTAAACAATAAACTAATAGTTTCTTGCCAGGAAAAAAATTTCTATGAAAAGCAAATAAACTTTCCAAGAAATGTAAAATGGAAAAGCACAAGCCTTCTGCATCGCTTCAACTAGCAGTGGGAAAATGTTATTATCTGGAAGTGAAAAAATTGAACTTTGGGAACTTTGTTTAACAATCATTTCTCTTCCTGATTGAAATAAATGAGCCCAAGGATTTAGCCCTATGTTCACTCTTCAGAGAAAGGGCTTTTACATTGATTTCTCTCAATAAGCATAATTTTTTATTTTGATGTGCAATTAGGGCAAATTCAGCTTTTTTTCTCCCAGCTCCTACTTTCACACAATGCCCCTTAATTAAAGGCACTGTACAGAGATGGCAGGTGACTTGACATGCAGGGTTGGGCTTCTGCTGTGATCAGAATGAGAGCCACAGTTCATGCCTGCCAGTGACACTTTCAGGAATATAAAGCTGCAAAATTGAAGGTAAGAAAGCCAAAGCTGATAATGGCTCACTACAGAGCTGGTGGAAGCCAAGCATGTGTAAGATCTGAGCTGGGGTGTAGAGACTTGTGGCCACATTTAGCAAGGGATACATCTGATTAACGGAATCCAAACCTGAAACCCTAATTTGTTTGCAACTTGCTGTTCAACAGCAACCCTCAGTAAGTGCAAGGAGCCCCTGCTTGTCAGCCAGAGCTGTGCTGGCTGTGTTTAATGTGATCCCACTCCCTGCCCTGAATCCTGGGCAAGAATCCAGCAGGGACCTTCAGCTCCTCCTGTGGCTCTGGGCACTCGCAGTTTCCATCACCCTGATAATTCCTGCATCCTGTACCAGCGTGTTAATTCCCCAAGAACTCTGTAAATCCCTGTGTGGCCCGTTCCAGCTGGCTGCTGTGGAGCATGTGGATTTGCATGCAGACATGCAGACACCCACCTCCCTAAGCAAAGCTACAGCACAGCTTGACTTGAAATTTCTCATGCAAAAATGTGCCAATGTATCTTCCAATGGTGAGTACTTGTCTGGAGGAAAGCAGGTGTGGTAGAGTGTGGAAGACATAGGGAAATAACTGGAGTTTTTTTCTACTGTTCTCTAAGGAAGATAGCAACTTCAGAGAGCAAGAGCAACCAAGGAGATTTGTCCACGTGGCTAAAAGTCTATTTAAAGTGACATGGCTGCCAAATTCTTTTAGACTCTTAAATTCCTGACCTGGTCAGGATTTCAGTTTCTTGCTACTCATATTCCAATTCTTCTTGACACTTAAACTGAGAATGTACTCAGAAGCTTGAAAAGGGGAAATAGGTAACCTCATACCCTGAAAATGGGCTTTAAGGATAAAACAGGGCAACTTCAAATTCTGAGATCAGATAGTATTCCAGCAATAACCTGTTTTCAGATGCTACATGTTCTCCTGACCGCATGACAAGGATATCTATGACACAGGGACTTGAGGAGCTTTGGAGAAAAACACTGTGAGAAATATTTTTGAGCTTGCAGGGTATTTTTTTTTTTTACTCTTTTCTAATGTATCCTGTCTGCCTCAGTTCATATTTTCTTAGTTCAAAATTGTACAGTAGCTGTCTAAAAACTGCTGTAAAGTGCAGTTACCTGTTATTGCCCTGTAAATAATTGAATAACCTCTTCCAGGCAACATGGTCAAGATGCAGATTTAATTTACTTACAGGCCAGTAGTAAAGATGGTTGAATCCACTTGGTTCACTGTCTGTGTCTGGAGGTGTTGTGTACAGGCACATAAATAGTTTACTGAACCTGTCAAATTCTCAGGCAGGAATGAGTATGCCCTCTGGTCTGCTAGGTGTGTTTATGTGAAACACTTCCCCTTCAGTTCTCGAGCAGTAGGGAGTAATACATTTTCCAATATTTTTGTGGAAATAGGTAAAAGACATAATGAATCATAGTAGCAGGAATGGACACAGAGTCTGGACTTCTGGGGTTATTTGGTGATTTATTGCTTGGGGTTTTTTCAGAGGGAAGCATGGTATGATTCTTATTTCTGTGGTTCTCAGAAATTATAGAAACTAATTATGAAAGTTATGTGCAATTGTCTCTGCCTAAATTTGGACAGTAGTAGACAATAGGGCTGAAATATTCCCTAATGGGGAATTCAGGTTGCTAAATGAAACACAGGAAAATCAAAAAGCAAACTTGACACTACAAAAGTTCCCCCATCACCAGGGTGTGGGTTTGTCCCATCTCTATTGAGGACGTCACCTTAAAAATATTTTTCATAGAATTAGTGCCATGAACAGAAATGTGCCTCAGAAAAGAGACTAACTTGTATTTTGCTTAGAGCTGAAATCCAAAGTCAGTAACATCCCTTGACTGGCTACCTGAACCTTTCAAAATCTTTCATGTCTGATTTTCAGGTTTTTTATATTGCTTAAAGAAAAAGAAAATGCTTTTGACTCTGATCTCTACTCATTAAAAAAGTGTAATTGATATAATTTTCACTTTAGGTTAGTGTGTTTTCAATTCTTTTGTTAAAAAAAAAAAGACAAAGAGAAAAATAATTTAAGAGTGAGATGTATTGGAGGCTAGAGAGAAGAGAAACCTTCCATTTATGAAAACAGACTGAAATGAGCTATTGTCATCTGCAGATGTTCCATCATCTAAATTGCTTTCCCAGACTAATTAATAAAACCTGTATGCCACTATTTCTCCATTAGCACTATCCCTTTGGAAAAAAACATGTTAGCAGGATAAATTTTCCAATTGCTGCCATTAAAAAAAGCTAAGATAATAGAAAAAAGAACATTCCATTCAGCAATCATTCTCCAAGATGTGAATGCTTTAAGGCCTGGTCACATGTAATCAGTAGAATTCCCCTTTATTTTGGTGGCATGGTGGGTGTCTAACACACTCACACGTGCTGGCCATGTCCTGGCAGCATTCCAGGAAGGATAATGATTTCCCTAGCTCAGTTCCCTCACAGTTTGGATTAGATACACTATTTTTGTTGCTGTGGTAAACTCTTTCTGTATGGCATGGCTGTGTGCTGTTTCACAGCTGCTCCTGTCCTCTGCAGGGATGGATGCTTTAAGCTGGGCTGTTTGCAGGAGTGCTTTAAGTGATTTTTAATGAAAAGCATAAAGGTGGTGAGCCGTTGTGAAAAATGATGAATTTTGCTTAGGAATTTTGTCTCTTTGAAGGCCAGTGAAGATGTCCATAATCTTTCAACAGATTGTCTGTCCCGTCTGTGCTCGCCCTCCATCCAAGGACAATGTGGTGCCTTGCTGGAATGTGGCCACGTGGCCACTATCCCCTGTGTGTCCCCAGATGTGCAGCCATCACTTGTGCTTTCCATAATCCTGATCAATAATGAGATAATAGCCCCAGACAACACAAAGTGAAGCCAGATCTGGAATTACAGAAAAGATGTGCCCAGTAGCAGTCTCAGCGCCTGGTGACTTCACTGCTGCACAACCTGGGACTTTCAAACATTGCTACCAAGTTCCAAGGCAGCAATTCCAGGTTTGAAGTCTGTTAGTTTTGAAAATAACCTTCTTATCATAGAATCATGGAACAGTTTGTGTTGGAAAGCACCTTAAAGGCCAACAAGCTCCAACAACCCCTGCCATGCAGGCATCTCCCCTAGACCAGGTTGCTGAAAGCTTATCTTCCCTGGTTTCACACATTTCCAGGGGTGGGGTATCCATGCTTCTCTGGGCAACCTGTGCCAGGGCCTCACCACCCTCACAGTACAAACAGATATGAATAAAGGCATCATATCTGTTTATAATAATGTGCAGCTAATATTTATAGAAGTGCCCAGCACTACTTAATAATTTGTCACTTGCATTGCACGCTTATGTAAAATCTATGGCTGCTGTAGGGCAAAGGTATAAAACTTTCATGAGTAATATAAAATATACAAAATGTTGTTGTTAATATTTAATACAATTTGCAGCAGTCAATGAGCACAATCAATGTTTATTAATTAAGTTGTTCTGTTGCAATAGCAATTTCTTCTTTTTTTTTTTTTTTTTTTTTTTTTTTGTTGCTTTTTTTTTTTTAGGGGGAACCCAAAAAG
>VYXF01009623.1:433529-511463 GCA_013397295.1 Polioptila caerulea
GCAAGCTTTCTTGACCCTTTCAAAAAAAAAAAAAAAATTGGCATGTTTAACAATAATGTTGGCAATGTCTTACATTACTCATTTGCTTTCTCTTCAGCAAGTAAACACAACTCTTTTGGCAACACCTTCTATTTAAACTACACCACATGATAAGAGAACTGGATTTGGCCTGGGAGTTTAATAAGATGTGTTGCAATTTGGGCTGTTTGTCGCAGCCATATTGACACACTGCAGAGAATCCAGCATTTGAGGGGTGGTTTTCTTTGTTTTAACCCTACAGTTTTTATGGGGCTTGTAGACAGCACCATGCAGGGTAGAAGTAGAATCTATTCACCTGGGACCTGTTAGATCAGGTCTCACTGCACCTGCTCAATCAGGCCATGTACTGAATTGCCCCAAAATGCAGCATTTTGGCCCCAGCTACAGATGTTCCCATACTGGTGATGTTCCCCTTGGAGCTTATAACCCCTTAGAATGTTTTCTTTGAAATCACAGGAGGGAAGGAATGCCCCAACCCAACATTCCTACAGGGCTGAACTGGTCAGCTGCAGGATTTTAAGTAACCTTGCCACAGCTCAGATTGTTCTGGTTCATCAAGATTGTGTGTAAATCATTTGCCATCGTAGTACTAAAGGGGCTGGTTGTGATGGAGAAGCTATAAGGGCCAGAGCCTGTCTCAGCAGCAGGAATAGAATTCAGCTGAATCCAGGAGGTAATTTCTGTCACCTGAAATACATAGTTAATCTTCACTGTGGTTTTTACCTGTCTTCTCCATTGTCCTCCATGTTATTTCTCTCTTAAATAAAACTAAGCAGTTTTAGGATGACTTCACACTATAAAATAGCTTAATGTATCTTTCAAAAAATGCTTCTGTGGTAGTGCTTAATGCCACATCCAAAATTGTGTGTTGTCTGTAAAGACCATCCGTTCATATTCATCTGGGTGTTGCATTGGTTGAGAAATGTCCAAGCACATTTTCTTTCTATTTCTTTTTTCCTACAGACAATATTGAACTCTCCAGCTGCATTAGAATTGGAGAACTTCATGGTACGGGTTTTGGTATTGGGGTTTTTTTTCTCTTCTTCAGAAATAAAAACATTTTACAAAATAAAGCAGAGCTATTCAAGAAGTGGTTCTGCAGCACTCATGAAGTAGTTAAGTCATTAATTTATTTGTCTAATGCCTAAAATAAACATAACAGCCATGACACTTTATTTAATTTGTCCTCTGGTCTAAAAATGTCTTGAGGTTACCAGTGATCTTAGTTGTAATAAGTTTTATATATGTGTAACTCTGTATAACTGTGCCACATATTTTGAACTATACTGCTAGGGGTTTATTGAAATATATCAACCTTATTGCTAATATTTCACAGACGGTTCTTCATTTCAGCAGTATAGAATTCAATTTAGCAGAAATGTGATATTCCTCCTGAAATTTTAAATTCCCAGCAGATGTATAATTCAATTAAGTCCAGAAGATTAAAAAAATTGCAGTCATTCTCTATACATACACTTTTTCTGCTCAGTTCCAAAATAATGAAAAACTACAGCTGTTCAGTTTTGGTTCATCTATCGCTTTGTACAATTTTTATGGGTTTTATGTGTAATCACATTTGCAGAGAGAATTTTTATACAGCCTGCTCCATTTTGCACAGTTATTATCTTTCCACATTAAAAACAGATTGTAAAAACTGATACACAAGCCTTGGGCCCACTCCTTAAGGCAAGTAAAGCACGGTCATTAATCATGGGGGGTGCAGGGGAAAAGAGAGCTTGTAAAACTTAATTGTTCTGTTTCCTTGTGCTGCGAGATGGCCTTTGTCTCCTCTTCTTCCTTCCATCCACATGCTTATTTTCTTTTTTTGTGTTTAGTTTTAAACTCTTTCCAGCCTCTGTGTGGAACCAGAGGGGGTCATTTATTTGTGTGTAACTGACTTCAGCAGAAATTGGACACAGGCATTACCTAAAACCATAATTCTCCTCCAAAGGTGAAGAGGTCCCAGCATGTGAGTGCCTGCACGCTGAGAGTCTTACCAAACCCTCCTCAAGTTCTTGGCTCGTGTTCCTGGGCTGGCACTCGGGGTCAGGTTTCCATGTCAAATGTCACAAACGGTGTCTGTGATCTGTGCAGAATAATTTAATTTCCTGTGCCTCAATTTGTCCATTTTTTTGAATGGAGCTGCAACAGAGACCTGTTTCAGGGGCTGCTACTTGCACCTTGGCAATAGCTCTGCTTGATGAACTGGGATGCATAAAATCTTGCTACTTCAGAGGGGTGTAAGTGAGGTAAACCTGTAGTATATTCATAAAGCTTCTGCTTCAGAGTTTACCCATTTCTTTTTCTAATCACATCAATCTATTATGACCTCTCTCTGAATTCTTGGTCCAGAAAGGAATTAAAATATTTTTCATTTTGGTATTTCAAACATAAAATACAAAAAATATTTTTAGTCAAAGCTCTAAGCTTAGGGTGTCGGAAGGGCATTTTATAGAAAGTTCACCCTGTAATTCCCTCCAACAAGAGAGCATTTGCAACATTCCCTGAACAGTCACTCAAAGGTAAATAGCTTAAGCATTAGTGATCACCACTGCATCTAATCAACTACCTGATTGCCCATACAAATCTTACACTGCTCAGTATTGACCTCAGTGAGGAAAACATTGATTCACTGACCTGTCACTAGATTGTTTTCCAGAAAGTATAAGGGACTTACCCATGCTTGTTGAAGGTGCTTCTTATCTGTAAGGTGTCTTGCCTTTAGTAGATAACAGCAGCATACTTTTTTCTCTTCTCCTTCCCTGCAAAACTGGAATGTACAGCTGTTGAAATTGGAGAAGCAGATGATTTCACTTTGATTTTGTTTTAGCTAAAAGATCTGTCTTCGGGGTGAATAAATCAGCTGAGGAAAAAATAACTGGCAAAAATTCAGTGTTGGCAGCAGAGCAGTATTGGACAGAACAGTGAACAATCAGGCTAGGTGAAATATGATGTATGTACTTGTCATTGCATGAGCAATAACACAGCTGTCCTGCCCATGGTTACTGCTTCAGTGGCCATGAAAAGATTTCCAGATCAGACTCTGTATTAATCTATGTTAAAAATTGATATCCAGGCCACCTTAATAATTGTGAAAGAATAAAAACTTATTTACTGTTGACCTGTGATTTTTTTGTCTTGCATGGCAGCATGTTAAGATCTCTCATCATTTGGGTATTCTGCATTCTTCTTACTACTCCCCTAAATCTATATTTTATTCTATGAAATTTGCAGAGAGTTTTTTTTGCAGCTTTGTAGAAATTCAACTCCCATGTACCTTATTTTTCCAATGCAAAAAAATACCTCTGCCATCAAGTAAATTTTCATCTCATTCTGAATCTTGTCCTGTATATAACATGAAAATCTTTGAGCTGCAGTTGATCAATTACTTCTTCCCTTCCCCTTCCAGTCTGCCTGCATTGTAGATGCCTCCCTATGTCTGCTAAGCTGCCAAACCTAAACACCTCTGGTGCTGCTAGTCCTCTTTTATTGGACAGCAGCCTGTCCTTGAACTGTAGGATTTGACTTCATGCTTGTGATATAAAGGTCCAGGGGACACAGACCATAAGGAAAGTCAGTGTTTACTGGGATCTAACCTTTATGCTTACCTGTGACACTGGTAACATGCAAATCAGACATATGCCACTGAATATGTCTAGTTTTGTGAATTCTGCATTCCTGTCACCTGGACACAGAGAACATATTTCCCTCCTCTTTTTGTAGCAGCCTTTCCTGTATTCGAAAGATACAGAAGTGGATCTGTAGCTTTTGAAGATGCTGAAGCTTTCTTTGCCCACCTACTCTCCAGATCATCACAACACCCCCAGCTCTTCCAATTTTTACTACCTGTAGGTCATAGCATTTGAAACTTGGACCATTTCTCTGATGTTTTCTGGGCTCTCTCTAATTGTCTCATAACTTTGTGGTAACTAGGTTCCTGAAACTTCTCCACTTCTGGGTAGTGTTGTGCTAAAAGTTACTTTTGTGGAACAAAAAATCCCATTTCCCACTGGGCTTTGTAAATATGGGTACTCTGTGATTATATTATATTCCTGTGATTCAGGGTATCTTCCTACCTTCCCCTTCACACCTCTCTATGTGTCTTTCAGGAAAAAGCAGCATCTTTCTACCATGTCCACACTGAAGTGGTGCATTAGGACTTGCCTGTACATAGAACCCTTTTAGCCTGACTACTCTGAGCTGCAATGAAAACAAGTAAATATTGTCCACTTGGATGATAATTTATCTTCCATGTTTTCTCATTGAACTTGTTGTATTGCAAAACTTTGAGTCATGTGCCTTTAGCCTATTTTGGAAACTGCCCCTGCTGATGCAGGAAAGGCTCAAGGAAAGCATCCAGAATGGAATTAGTTGAGAGAACCCATCTTTCTGGCTGACTGATGAAACAATAAAAGAAGAGTGGTTTGGTTTTTATGCTGCTACCCAATCTGTGCTTGGACATTATCTGCATATCCAAACATATTGACTTTCTCCCAAGAAATCTCCATGTGAGGATCTCTTCACTGTTCTCTCAATGCACTGAAAATGTGTCCAGTAGATGGGATGGCAGTACTGAGATGCCATATGATAAAATCCTTGAGCTGATAAAATCCTTGAGATGATAAAATCCTTGACTGAGTAAATAACACTCATCAGTAAATACTTCTTTGTGCAAAATCTGTATCTTTTAAAATAATTTAGTTTCTTTCTCTTAGATTATGATATGAAGTAGCCACTTGAATTTGCCATTTGACTTGATTGGTCTATAGGATACGTGACTGGAGACAGGAAGGAAACAGAGCTGGGTTTCTTACCTTACCACGTATTCAGTCTTGCTCTTTTTATTGCTGTGGGCATGTTTCAGTTTCAGCTTATACAGGGTTTCAGGGCTAATGTTCCACAGCAACCTCTGTATAATTTACAGTTCTTCAGGCTCCTTATGTAATTTACTCTGTAAAAATTAGTGAAAACTTATGAAAAGATTGAGAACTTACCTTACAGGTAAGTACCTTACAGATGCAGGCAAAGGTGCCAGTAGCTGCAAGTCCCACATTGCCTGAGCTGCAAGTGAACAAGAGTCTGGGCTGAACTTTGAGGTATTTTTTTGACACCTACTTATGACTGAACATGACTCTGTGGCTCTGAGAACAATGGACTTTTTGAGACAGTTTCAAGAACATAATGTCAGTTTGGTAACTGAGATCACCCCAATTTGTAAGAAAAATTCTAATTTGTTTTAAATACTAAATCCTTTATCTGTAGCAACTGGGGAGAATACAACAGGCCAAAGTGCTGCTACAGACCTGCTCCTTCCTACTCGTATTTTTTTACTGCTGGGTGCACATCAGGCTTTCAATTATTTTCTTGTTTACATCAAGAGAGGAAAACAATACTGATTGTACCCACAGGTGGTCAGCCTTTAGGTAATCAAAGGAAAGCAATTAATTCCTTCCATGAACAGCAATGCACTTCCTCCTAATGGAAAATAAACACTGTCACTTCCCATAACACAGCTGAAGAAGGACCCATGGATGCAAGACTTTTTCAGCTGCCATGTTGCTTTTATTTTCCATTCAAGAGGGGAGAGGAAAGGAATTGGAATGAGGCAGGGAGGAACCCTGAATGTCCATTCTAACTCCCAATTCTTGCCTTTTGTGGGAAATATTTAAAAACGTGAAAATCCTTGGGGTAGAAAACACTGGAGCAATCCAAATCCTGTGAACTCTGAGGAATGAGTTTCTTAAGAGACACTCATGATTTACTGCAATCCCAGACTCTTAAAAAAGGACTGAATAGATGCTGGAAGTTGTTGAACCTGGAAGTAGCAGCCATTCTGGAGTGAGCCAGGGTCCAGATCCCTCATGACAGGGTCACAGCCGTGGTTGCACCCTGAGATATTGTCACTCTGAAAACCAGCTGCTGTCTTTCCTCCAGTGTCCAAGAAAAATATCTCCAAGTGATGGTAAAGCTATAAATGTGCTGAGCAAAGCAGGCACAATCTGGGTGAGGACTGCAATCCATCCATTCCAGCAGAGGTAATGAGGCTGTTTGGAGATTCTCATCAAAATGTTATGGCATGGCTCCTCAGAAGAAACTAGGAAGATGTTCTTTCAAATGCTTGAAGGTATACAGGGATGTTAAGTTGTTTATTTCATTTGGAGGTTGCTTTTTCTTTTTTTTTCTCTCAGTTAAAGGGAATCTTAGAAATTTATTTTTAAAGCAAACAAACAAAAAAAAAAAAGCATCCTGCTAAGAGCTACCATGGGACTTGCAATAAAATTGAAGGAGCTGATAATCCTGTATCCTCTCTTTCCAAAACATACATTTAAAAATTTTATGACTTTGACCTGGGTAAGCATGAAATTTTATTCAACCTCAGCCTGAAACTCTTGTGGTTTCTGTCTTGCAGCGTGGGTGAGCTGACTGTTCAAATTTAGGTATACTTCATGTCTTGTTTTTAATCATCTTTAAATTAAAATGCCTTGTATTCTAGTATTTACAAACTATTTCCTTATAAACTGAAAGGGAGAAAAACCCTCTCTAGTTCATTCCCACTTAGTCTATTTGTACGTGTAAGCGGCCAGAGTAAGATTCCAGTCTAAGTATGCCCTAACCAAAAGCAAATTTGGACAAAATTCAGGAATGTAGAGGGTAGTTTTGTTTTTTTTTTTTAATTTGGGGTGGATATTTTTCTTGTTATATTATATAACATTATATAATTTCCATAATATCTTAATTATATTGTAAGGCAGGACGAGTGATAGAAGGAATAAGTGCAAGGGACATGAATTTAATGTTATCCTCAGTTCAGCAGACAATTATGTAAAGTGTTTTTTCTTTTTACTTTATTTAGGAATTACAAGTTTTAAAATAAAATATGTCAAGAACTATTACAAAAAAAGGAAAAAAGGTAACAAACACAATCCCCTGTATTTATCAGACCCACCTTTCCTATGCTGTGGCAAGTTCAGCCCTAAATTGCTTCTTATGCAAATAAATAAACTTGAATAAAATGAGCTTGGGAATTCAAAGAATATTGGAAGCTTGTAGCTCTGTCACAATTATCTTTTTTACATCCATCAGAATGAAGTTTACCTCTTTTTCTTGATCTCTAAACATTTAATCTCTATGGGCGGACAACCCAAGCTCTTCTTCCACTACCACCCAAAATATTTTGTGATAACCACAAGGCACCCAACTGCTCATCCTGTGGCTACTCAAAACAACCTCAAGAAAATAAGGGTTTTTTCCATGCAGCTTTTAGAGATGCCTCCAGACATCACCTTTTCTGCCTTCAGTTTTGTATAGAGAGTGTAATCATTCTTGTGCTTCAAGTGCCCATAGAAGTGACCAAAGCCTTGAGGTCATTTTTTTCCTTTGGGGGGAAGGACTTCTGTGTTTTGTGCACATCAGCTTGGCTGCTGCTATCTAACGTGTACCTTGTAAATGTGAAGTGTCGTGCCTCCTTCAAGTGGCTCGAGTGCTGGGAAACTGCCTCAAAAGCTGTCAAACCAGCCAAAGTGTGGCTCCTCAGACATGATCTGTCACTAAAAAATCCTTTCAGCCAGAAGTTGCCTCAAATAGCAAACTCACTACTGGGGCTATCTGACCAATTTCTATTCATGGAGTGGGAGAAAAAGGAATGTACAACACTGGGAAAATTACTTGCTGGTAATTTTTTGTTGTTATCCTGTTCTTTTTCCAGACTGCTTTCCTTCTTTCTCGCCTGTCTAGGATGTTGCTTGACAGATGTTTCCTCTTATCTCACTCTTTCTTTATTGCTCTGCCAGTAGTATCTGAATGATAGAAAGTGGGCAGGCTGGTACTTACAATGCCATCCCTGGCTGATAACTCTTTTGCCAACTTTTTTAAGAGAGCTGGACTCATTGCTCTGTTTTGACTGAAATCTGCTAATAGAACAGGAAAAAGAAAGGGTGATTGCCCTGTGGTAATTATCATTCTTATTTTGCATGGAATTTTAACAAATCCTGAATAAATTTGAGCAAATCCTTGAGTTTTAGGGATCCATTTTACTTTAAACATTCAGCTGGGCTTGGACCTGGATTGAGCTCAATGATGTAAAACAATTTAGGGCAAATGTTTAAGATCTGCCCTCATTTCTGTATAAATAAGCCAGACTGACTTAATTGCAGGTCATGTTGGAAGCCTTAACTTCTTGCCTGGCTCCTTCACTCCATTCATGAGGGTGCCTATCCTGCTGCTGAATGTCTCTTAGTGCTGATCTTGGTTCAGTAAAACTTCATGCAAACCAACGACACAGTTTGTGTAGCAGGACCATTAGTGGGGATGTGGAGGGGGTGTAGGCACAGGAGAAAAAAGTTTATTGCTTTCATTGCAATTTAGTAGACATTTTTTTGTCTTGATGATTCTTTAAACTCTCTGGAACCTATAAAACCACTAATGTGTGGAAATTTTGCTGTGTAGTAAATGGAGACCAGTCCAAATTGTTACAGCGCCCAACATGTTAGGAGTGATCTCTGTGAGAATTTTTGTCACTGTATTTCTCTTTTATCACTTTATTTAGTATATGTCATTGCCAATACACCCCATTCATCTGTGATTAATAGGGTAATTTCATTCTTGACTTAACTGGGACTCTGCATAGTCAGAAAAACGTGGTAGTTGTATTACTTCATGCGATAAGAGTTGTGTCATGTAAGCAATTGGGGAAACATTCTGCCTGCGTGTGTTTATTACAGTGCAGTACTTTGTAAAGTCCATTTGAATTGAACAAGGCTTTTGAACTATTGATTTAGCTGGCACTTGCTGCATTGAGAATAATAAACATTTGTAGTATGTAGGCAGCAGTCTATAAGAGGTAGGAGTCTGTCTGCTGGCATATGTAATGCAATAACCCATGTCAGCTGCACTGATGGGAAGCAATAATGAATATGGCAAAGCATAAATTAAAAAAAACAAACAAACAAAAAGAAGGAAGAAAAAAGAAAAAAGAGAATTTAACTTCAAACTGCCTAAGCAAGATCATTTAGGGCATTTTGTCTGGCTTCAGGTGCACAGGAAATCCCATAATGTGTTTTGCAATGATGTATATTTCACCAAAATAATTTACACTGTTCAAATTGACTTAGAAATCGATCTAATAGGAGAATAGAATATGTATTTGTATCAGTACAATATATGTCTGTAGGAGCTAACCTTCTCTTTTCTGAGAGATTTACTTGGAAATAATGAAGTATAAAAAACATTGTCTGGAAATGTTCCATGTCTGGAAATTTTCCAGCCAGGTGAAGTATTTGTAGATTATTTATTAAGTTTGCTGTTTGGATGATATAGCTGCATACCTTAAATCTCTGTCTCTGCTAATGTACCTGAATGGACCTTTCTCTTCTCTCAGTGAATGGGAGAGAGCGTAGCACCCACTAAAATGAAGCAGAAATAAGAGACAGTAATGCAAAGCTCGTGTGGGGATAGGTTAAAATTCCTGCAGGTTAATCAGGATCATCTTTTATCTCTGGGAATGCTGATGACTAATGAATGCAGATCAAATCCTCAGCTCCAAAGTCACTTAGCTGTATTTTAAATTTCTTCTTCTTCTCTCTTTTACCCGAAATGCCTGCCTGAAATGACATCCATTTAAAGTGTAGGCGCTCCCTTTGTGGAGGACAATGGGCCACATCACGCTGTCACTTGGGAGGCAGAACTCCCACGGACTTTCAGCAAGTTCTGCTGGGAAGCAGATGGTGTGTCTTGGCCCAGCCGAGGCGTGCGAGGCTGAACCAAGGCACCAGCCTCCTGTTCGGCAAATCCTTTTGAAATTGGGGTGAATTCTGGCAGCTTTATGTGATCAGGCCTGGATTTCAAATACTGGGATTTTTTCCCCTCTTTTTTTTTTTTTTTTTTTTTTTTTTTTTTTTTTTTTTTTTTATTCTATAGCAAAGATTTTTAGCCATCCTGCTGATCCACTGTGATCAAAAAATGATGCTGGAGTTTTGCTGCTGGTGGGAGGTTTCACACGGGAGCTCTGTGCACAGGCTGGATCCTCTTCTTACATCCACAGCAAGTGGAGAGAATAAAGAGGCCTGTTTGCCTGGTGTACAATTTTAGACACTTAAAAGTAACAGTTTATGACAGAAGTCAAAACGACCAACTTTATATTCATAGTGAAGCTCAGAATTAAAATTGGAGGGTTTTTTCTTTCCGGTTTTTTTTCTCTTCACAAAGGCCCAGAGGCAGCAGCAAGATTAACAAATCATGAGCTCTTAAGTGCAAAAGCGTTTTTTATTTTTTTTCCCCTTCATTTGCAGTTGCCAAGCACCTAAATTTAACCACATGCCTAAGAGCTTTGTTGGATCAGAGGTGACACCTTGTAGCACAAGCAAAGAGAAATTAAGCACGTGCATGGAGTTTTGGTAGCCACTATTTAGCTCCACTAAAGTAAAATTTCTGGGCCTTATTTGGTGTGCAGATTTCACCCTTAACCTGTAGTAACTGCTTTAAATTTCTCTTATTTGATGATATATTTGCCATAGTCTGCCCAAAGCATTGATCATAGGCTGACTGTCACCTTGATCCAAGGCTTGTCAGCTGTCAGTCAGGGAAGAGTTTTGGGTTTTCCTGTGGTATTTGAGATCTGGTTTGCTTTGTTTTGACCCTTCTTCTCATATTTGGGGTGGTTTTATCGTCCTCCTTCAGTGCAAGATACTCTGTATCCTTTGATGTTGCAGTGAAGGGTTTGCTTGTAAATGACAGACCACAGGAGAAATCTGGTGTGTGGTTATTCCGGACATGTTGTGGGAACCAGGTTTTAGTTTCCTGCTCCTTTCCCTTTCTCTTTCCCTTTCCCTTTCCCTTTCCCTTTCCCTTTCCCTTTCCCTTTCTTTTTTTTTATTTTCTTTTTTTTCCCTTTACCTTCCTTTTCTTTTTTTTCTCCCCCTCCCATTCACTAAAGAAGCAGGGATTATATAGTTGGATGGCCTGTCAGCCCCTATTTTTCCATTTATTGTCTCTATGGCTTTTTACACCAGTTAATACCAGTTTAACCATATTTCATAGGCACAGAGCTCCTGGATATATTTAATTTCTGCCACTTCCATGAAGATAGCGAGCACCACAGAGGGGGAAAAGTGGCCTCTACAAGATAAAGTCAGGATATCAACCTTTATTAGGTAGTCAAAAATTTGCATTGGAGGGCAACTTTGTCACATAAATCAAAGGGTAACAAGGCCACTTTGGTTCTGTCACTCACCAAACCCCTTGTCTTTCTCCCACTTTTGTGTTTAGCTGCATCACAGGAGCAGATATGGCACAATTCTCTGTCTGAGCACCCTGTGGGCCCAAGGCACAGGGGGATGAACATTCCCTAGTCTGGCTGGGGTCTGGTACAAGCCAGGATGTGATTACTATTTGGTATTGATTTTTCAGGTAGGCAACAATAAAAAGAAAAAAAAATGGGTAAGAAACTAGGAGCACAAGTAGTGCTCTCCCATATCCTTCCAAGGGATGATGAGGAAAGAAATAGAAAGAGCCAGCATATCAATACCTGGCTCTGAGCCTGGTATTTCTGGCAGAATTTGGAGGTTTTGATCATGGATCTGTTTATATTACACAAGGCCTGGTGGAAACAGTGTGGTTACACCTGTCTTGCAGCAGGAAAGGAACTTTGCACAGGACTCAGCAAGGCTCAATAAAAGAAGTTTAAACCAGATTTGAAGAGAGAAGGGGGTAAAAGCAGGCTCATAAGAAATAAGCTGAGGGTAGCACACCAGTGCTTGAGGGACAATGTGTTAGTGAGGTCCTTCATTCTGCCTTCTCAGGGGATGGAAACCCATGTGGTAGCATAACCACAACTGATGTATTAGAAACCAAGGAAGTGCCTGAGAATGCTCACAGAGGACATGGGGCTTCTGTCCACAAAGGTGGTGGGATCTGTAGCCCGAAGGAACAGCATCTACACTGATGCCTACAGCATGAGCAGCACACAGGAGGAGCTGGAATCCAGGGAACAGCAGGAAAACTGTGGCATGATTGCCATCACAGAAATGTGCTGGCATGATACTCACAACTGGAGTGCTGTAATGCATAGCAATAAAGGATGTTCAGAAAGAACAGGCAAGGAGAGGGGAGGGGGTAGGTTAGGAAATGTTTTGATTGTCTGGATCTTGGTGATTACAGGGCAAAGTGTTTATGTATAAGAGTCAAGGGAAAGGTCTGTTAGGCAGATATGCTGGTGGGTTCCTGTTCTAGGCCACCCAACCAGGATGAAGAGAGAGACAAGGCATTTAACAAGGAGCCGGGAAAAGTCTCACAATTACTAGCCCATGCTCTCATGGGGGACTGCAACTTACCCAGGTGTACACCAGAAATAAAGTATGGCAGAGGGGAAAGAGTCTAGGAGGTCCCTGGAGTGTGTGGAAGAACTTCCAGACACAGCTGGTGAGGAAAGGTGCTCCTCTGGACCTGTTGTTTGAGAACAGAGAATGACTGGTGGGTGATGTGATGGTTACACAGCTAGTGAGGAAAGGTGCCCCTCTGGACCTGAGAATGACTGGTTGGTGATGTGATGGTTTGAGGCTGTCTTGGGCACAGTGATCACAAAATGATAGTTTTAGATTCTTGGAGTAAGGAGATGGGTCAGCAGAGCTGTTCTGGAGGGCATGCTTTGGTCTGTTTAGGATTCTGGTTGAGAGAGTCCCTTGGGAGGCAGCTCTGAAGAGCAAAGTTGACCAGGAAGGCTGGACATTCTTCATGAAGGAAATCCTAAAAGCACAGGAACAGGATGTCCCTATATGTCAAAGACAAGCTGGGGGAAGACCAGCCTGGCTGAACAGAGAGCTTTAGCTGGAACTCAAAGATTAAAAAGAAGAGTTTGTGACCTTTGGAAGGTCACAACCTTTTACTTTGGAGTAAAACGTTGTTGAGAGGTTACACAGGGAAAAAATCAGAAGGGCCAAAACCCAGTTAGAAATTAATCTGGCTACTGCCATAAGAGACAATAAAAATGTTTCTATAAATACATCAGCAACAACAAAAAGGTTGAGGAGAACCTCCATCCTTTATTGGGTGCAGGGGAAAATATAGTAAAGAAGGATGAGGAAAAGACTGGGATATTTAACGCCTTCTTTACCTCAGTCTTTAACAGTAACTTTGTCCCCCTGTACTCAGCACTGGTGAGGCTGCACCTCAAATCCTGGTTCAGTTTTGGGCCCCTCGATGCAAGGAAGACATTGAGGGGCTGGAGCCTGTCCAGAGAAAGGCAGTGGAGCTGGGGAACAGTCTGGAACACAATTCCTACAGGGAGTAGCTGAATGAGCTCAGCCAGGAGAAAAAGGGGCTCAAGGGGTGACTTGATCACCCTCTACCAGTCCCTGACAGGAGCTGCAGCCAGGCAAGAATTGGTCTCTTCTCCCAAGCAACAAGTGATAGAACAAGGGAAAATGGCCTTAGACTTGCACCAGGGGAGGTTTAGCTTCAACCTTAGGAAAAATTTCTTCACTGAAAGGGTTGTCAAGGAACAGGTTGCCCAGGGCCGTGGTGGAGTCACCATCCCTGGAGGGACTTAAAAGACATATGGCACTTGGGGACATGGATTAGTGATGAGCTTGGCAGTGCTGGGTTAATGACTGGACTTAATAATCTAAACATTCTTTTCCAACATCAACAGTTCTACAATATAAAATGAGTGTGAGCTGGAGCAGTGCTACCTTGAACACAAAATGCAGTTGGAAAACTAAATTCAGATTCACTTATTATTTCTGGATGGACTTCGGAGATGGGGAGGGCAAGGAAATGCCCCCACTTAAACGGTCTGTGCACTTAAAGTGGTTGAGCCCAGGAGCAGGTCAGACAGGCTGGGGCTGCCTGTGTGTGTCTGTGTGTGTTTGCAGTGCCAATTAATTACATCTCTTTGTAGCGTGCTAGCGATTTCATCCAGGGGAAATGAAAGAACGTGCAGTTAAATAACCCTCTGTGTGTATATGTAATTTCTGGAGCTTCCTGTGAATGCTAATATTGTGATTGGACAAGTTATTTCTCAGCTCTTGCAACCGCCTGGCAGAGTAGAAGTTTCGTGAAGTTCTCAGTGATTTTTTTCCTAGTGAAAACACAGGAGGCTGGTGAAGGGATGATCTATTTTTGTTTATCTCTTCAATTCCTAATCACTGGATAAAAATCTTTGTTGGTTTTCAGGGAAATAATAGAGAATAGAAAGACCTACAGCTTGTTAAAAAAATAAGAAGTGTAAAAGTATTAATTCTTCATGTATGTAAACTCAACTCGAAAAACAAACCTAAGCGAAGGAAATATTTCAGTCTGAAGTCTATGGCTTTGCTTTTTTTGTTGTTGTTCTCTACTTCTAGCTGCCATTGTGTGGGATGGTGCCTGTTTGGAGGTGTTAATCTATACACAATGAAATTTCAGAGAACACATATACTATATCTGTAGTGCTCCAACTGTTCTTTGAGATCCCTGTGAATGCATCTCACATAATAACCAAAGAAAACAGTGGAAAGCCTGTGATTAGAAACCTAACAAGTAGAGCTTATTTAGTGATAGCTAAAAAAGCTGCAATTCACATGTGCTGGCTTGCTTTATACAGCTCAATAAGACAGATTTGGGCTTTTGTTGGTGTAGAAAACACTTTAAACTGAGTACAGGAATTTATGATTTCCATGACTCACTTTGAAAATCGATCTTTTTCCAATGTTTGGGGTTTTTTTCCTAGTGAAAGTTCTGTTTTGATGGATCAAAGTCTGTTATACTTGATGGTTTAATTTTCCTTTCTCCATCCTAAGTCAGTGATGTGGGAACCTTTCTGATAAACAGCACTGAAAGACTAAAATCATTAACAGCATAGCTAATATCTGTGCTGAGTCCTTATAAGAGAGCCATACCTAAAATTACTCACTGTTCCTTATGTACCAACTTCATGCTTGGCTTTATCATCTGGGATATTTTGTGTTTGTCACTTGCTGAATAGGAGGAAGGGTGCAGTCTATGTCAAAACAACTTCTATCTGAGCAGTCTGTGGCACATAGACATGAAGAAGGAATTGAACTGCCAATTTGTTATAGCTAAATATTGCAATATATTGGTATTTTGTACACTAGGTTGTTATGTTTATTCCAGGTTCACTGCTGACATGGTTTGGGAGAAAACTGGGCTTTATGAAACAACACTGATGCACTAAAAAAGTTTTGTGAAATGGATAAAATACTTTTGTTTCAATTTTATTGATTAATAGTAGGGGAGGTGAAATAGGAAACTGTATTTCTGGAGGCATGTGTATGAAGACAGATCAGAACTGCCAGAATAAAGCAAGCTGGAGAAGAGGAACATGATGTAAAAGGCGAGGAAAAAGCAAGAGGGGGTGACTGTGGACTGAGTACTGAGAGTAAACCAAACTAACAAAGATCTAAAAATAGAAGAAAATTAAAAAGGCACGTTATTTGAAGTAAAACAAAGAAGGGCCACTGAGACTTCTGCCAGGTAAAGATGTAGAAGTATGGAGGTAAACCTCAGCATTGGAAGGGAAAAAGCAAGAACCATAGTCGACTTGCTGGGCTCTGAGGGATTTTGTGGGTTGGATTTTTTTTCTTTTTCTTATTAAAAAATATGGGCAAAATCTCACGGATGTTGATAATATCAGAGTATGAGGGGAGAATTTCCATAGCTGACAGATGATAATGTAACTGTCACTGTTGTGCATATGGGGAGATGCCTCTGAGATTTATAAAAGTGATTCTAATTTCTAGTCCGCCCTATTTAAAATACAAGGGGATTAGAAGATTTATGGCCTTAGAGTTGCTGTGGGGCGTGGATTTGGTGTTAATTCAAGGCATGTTACGTGTGAGAGTCACCAGCAAGAACTTCCTGAAGCATCTGGGGTTCCCTCAGAGGTGTCTCCTGCAGTCCTGGAAAGACCTGGCCCCGTTTCACTTATGAGATCTGACGAGATTGTAGCCTGGGGTGGGAAAGGCTTCTGCAAAGAGCTCCACAGAATCGGGGAACAGGACAGATTGGGGTCGGGCTGACAAGATTTAAGTTGACACACATTTTGTGAAATGAAAAGGTCATGTTTCAATGAAAAAGGAGTGGGGGTTTTGTTTGTGGGATTTGTCTTCTGGCTCAAATTTCACTGATGGCAATCTGGCCCATAAATGTATGTAAGTGAATGTGGCCAGGCCTTGGATATCAGGGCTTTATTTAGGATTTCAGGTGATTGCAACTCATTCATCCGATATGTCCCTGTTCCTCAAATAGGCCAGTGCACTCCACACCTCCCACACCTTCTGTATAAGAGAAGCTTCTGCCATGGCTTCATAAACTAATAAGATCTAAGAAAGCTTTGCACCCCTCAACAGGATGGCAGAACTGCTCTGATCCTCCTCCTTGAAAAATTGAGCTGGGGGAAAATATCCCTGTCCTTTTGTCTCTACTATAAAATTTTAAACCTAAACAAGTAAAGACTTTAAATTGGGTAAAACTTCAATAAGGAAATTTTTACTTCTATTCAAACATTCCTTATTTGGTTCTGGGATTTTTTTTTCTATTGAAACACTTACAGCATCACCTCAAAGCTGTAGCTGTGCTCTGTGCTGTCTGTAAATGCAACAAAAAGAGTTGCTTCTGGCACAAAGAGGCTATAATTTATATATAATATAAAACAACTGTAGGGAGTTCTCACTAATACAGACTCCCCATCTGGAAATAAGCTGTTGTTGAGCTGTCTGCTGTGGACAGGAGGGTTGGGCTGGAGGTTTCTGTTCTCTGCATTTCAGACTGCTTTTAAAGGACTTCTGCTGTTTGTTATTTTTCCTTCTTCTCAATACTTTTCTCTTTAGCATTGATTTGTTTAAAGCTCTGTGAATTGCACCCAATTTCCACCTGCCATGAAGGTGTGATGATTTAAGTTGGATCTCATATATAAGCCCTTAATGTCAGCTGGAAGTACAGTACCCCTAAGGTGTTTCTATTAAGACCCTCAACTCACTGGTTCTCATTTTCCCTCATGCAGCTGGCGTGGCCACTGCAAGGACTTGGTACCAGAAAGATAAATCTTTAATTTTCCTAAGCACACATGCATTGTGGTGCTATTTTTGGAACTGATGGAAGCTATTCCCTCAAATAGTACTAGTGACTAACATGACAATAAATTCTTCCTACTTATACTGCAGTGCTCCTTCCTACAGGGGCAAATAAGCACTTCCATTTTTGCCTTCTTTGATCAGAACAATCAGCATGTCCACAGCATCTAAAGATGAGCATTTCCCTACTCAAGTGAATATCATAGCAGCAAATCTCCACTCCACAGGCAAATGAGTTGTGCCAGGCATTTTAATGATGGAGTAGGTTAGCCAGGTTATAATTGTCTTTAATTTGCACTTGCAGAAACTGTAACATTTACCTGAACATGATTGGCACTGGGAGAAGGGGAAAATTATGTCACACTTTTGAAAAAGAATCAAAGAGACAACTTCAGATCTCATATTTGAAACAGAATATCCTGCTGATTGACCACGCACATTGGTAGCAGTAGGATTTTTTTGATCCGTAGAGCTGAATGATCGCTGCAAGTAGTGAACACAAAAAATTAGTTCCATGGTGGAAAGCGTATACTTTTGCTTTTATTTTATCTTTCATTTTTTCTTTTTCGAGAGCATTTCAGAAGGCTCAGCCCTTCTCTCTGCTGAATGCCACATTGAATCCCTGCTCTTAGCTCCATTGTCCTTGCAGACCTGGAAATTTTTTTAACTAAGGTTAACTGAGGTTTTGTCTAGTTTAGCTATTTTTAATAACAAAAAGAAAAGGCTGTCCTTCCCTTCCCACCCACTATTGCACCATTTTACAGTAAAATATTATTTCCTTCTTGAGTAAGAAATGGGTGATGGACACCATAACTAGTGCAGGTTTGCACACCAGTCCTGCCACGTCTCATGAACTTGCAAACCAAGTCTGTGCTTTCTCTTCTGCTTTCTCTTCCCCTCTTTCTTTGCAGAAGTTCTTGCAGAGAATACCTACAGGCTTCAATTTCATCCTTACTGCTGCATTTTTCTGTTATTTTTCAGCTTCTGCAGTGAATGGCTTTTGCTGTCAGTGTTTCTGTTCTGTAGGAGGGAACTGTGGGTGGTTACAGCTGTAACGTGTGCTCCATAATCTTGAAGCATTTGTTAGAAAATCTCCCGTTTGCTCTGTTTCAATTTTTAACCGGTTGAGCTGCGCATGCCAGTGCCCTGGGGTAGCCTTGCTGCTCTGGCATCACAGCCTGAGCTGCATCCCACCAACATTTGGAGCACTTACCAATTACAGCAGGACCCCACGAGACCCAGAGCCTTCAAAGAGGGGATGAGATGAGGGATGGGGGCTGTATTTTAAGCCTAGCAGTCACTGTGGGTGGGAATCGAGGAGAGAGGCTCCTGAAGATTTGATTTTGTGTTTGGTATAATTTTTTCTCCCTAATCTTCTGGCCAGCCAGTCCACAACCCACATTTCTGTTGAAGCTCCTGAGGGCATATTAGAGGAGAGTGGGAGTTGTCTTTTTGGTAGCCAGCAGCAGAAGGGCCTAAGTATTGATGGGGAAATGTGTGAGAAAAGCAGAAGGCATGAACAGCAGGTGGTTTGGATGGGAAGAGGCATTTTCAGATTAGGGGAGAGGAGGAAATAAACCACTGCTTGCCTTGGTTTGCATCCATCCTGAGCATTTGAGAGCATGTGGATGTTATCTCCTGATGTTAACACTGTCCACAAACCCTTTTTTAAAAATTTCTTATTGTGATGTGATATTTGCCACACACATTTCCTTAAAACAGTTATTATAGAGACATTTTTCCTCTCCCCTTGCCAGCTATTAAGAGCCATCATGTGCAATGGCATTTGAGTTTATTCTTCTCCTGGCATTAGCAGAGAACTTTCTTATCTTTGTAAATGTTGAAATGTTTTTCAGCTCAGATATAAATATAGCAAAATCATATCACTTTAGTTCCAGCATCTGGTAGGATCACTTTAATACATAATTGAGTAAAAAATTAGTATTTAAACAGCAATTTTGTCACTATTTTTTTACTTTAAAACCAAAAAAATCCAACTTTTTTTAGTGATCATATGGATAAACAAATATCTTCTTTCTTTCAAACTAAAAATAGCTACAAATTCAGTCTCTTTTTTCTCAAATTAGTTGCAATTTATATTAGCAGTGGCTTCAAGATCTGAAGTGTGGATTTGCCTCTTGAACAGCCTGGATTAATGGATAGAGGATCATGGACTTTGTCAGGTAGACAGATATGAAACCCTGGTTACCTCTTGTTTACTGTGATGGGAGTTCACTTTTGATAATCTGGTAAAGAAATGAATGCCAGATGAAATGTGTGTGAGTCTCACCTGTGTAAAGAGAGGTTCCAGCAATGCTGGGTGTGCATCAGGGATAGAGGCTGCAGTTCTCTACACTGCCAAAATGCAGTATTCAACCCCCCTCTTGAGAAAGTACATGGCAGATTTGTGGTGGGTTTTAAAACTGAAACAGAGGATCTATTTAGTCTCTCTTTTTTTAGCTCCCCTAGTTTTTCTTTCACATTTCTTTCCACTCCCTTGATTTTTGGGGGAGCCTTTGGACCCAAAGACCTTTGAAAATCTGCCTCAGGTTCTGTCTTTTCAAGTCTGGTCTCATTTTCTGTGCAGAAGTTTTGTTCAAGCCTAGTAGTAGTGTTCAGGAGAGGACGCTGCATTTTGTGAACTAACTATAGGTTTGGTATCTTGGTCTAACCTTCTGAACAAGACTGTCAGGCATCTATATTCCCTTTTGCACAATAATTCAAGCCCTTGAATTCCCTGTTTATATGAAATCAGTTGATGAAACTTCTGTGATTCTCTGCAAGGAAACGTTTGTTTATACATAGAGAGAGAGCCTGCAGTGCTGGGGAAGAGAAATGACTCTCAGTCTCAGAGCTCCTTGTTCAGTAAGTTCCTCTTTACAAGGGTGAAATATTTTCACTAGTCCTGGTTTGTAATTTGAATTTTTATGTAAAATTATTATGACTATTGTTTGGGAAAATAACTGAGCCTTATCTAATTTCATAGTTTTTTTTTTTTTCTGGTGACCTAAGACTGAAATCATACACAGGAGATCTGTGGCTGTGTGGGGAAATTCATGTCACTAGTCCCTGCTTCTACTGCAGCTACTTTGTGGGAGGATCTTCTTGGTAAACAATGTCTGTGCCAGAGGTCTGTGCTGTAGTTGGAAACCTGTTACATCTGCTAAAATCATGTAAAAGGTGTGCCCTGCTGCAAGATTCATCTAAAGTTAATCAAAGCAGATAACGTGGGCAAAGTATGGATAAACCACTGCAGGCTTCCCAATTCCAGTGGTTTAGATGACATAGTTCTTGATCTACAAAAAGGCCTCCCCCTTTGGAAGAAGTGGTCAGTAGAAAAAGAAAGCTTAACATCACTTGGTCATTGTAGTTTGCTATCTTTTTTGCATCACAACACTTATTTTGCAGTGTTCGGAAAAAACGTGTTACAGAGTGAGAGAATTTTACATGCCATATCTTCATTTAAAAGCTGTGGCACGCATTAAATTTAATTACTCTCCTTCTATGGCTTAAATTGAGGGCAGCTTCAAAAATGAGGGTGGCTTCTATTAAACTTAATTACTTTTCCCTGCAGTCTGCATGGTTAGTAATCACGGGAAGATTCTAAACAAAGATACAGTAGAGAGATTCTTTTATGAGAATAGGGCTGGAAAGTAGCCTATAAAATATAGAGAGATGCCAGATACCTTTTATATCCAGCTTTAATTTATTATTGTTATAGTTAGCTAGTACAATAATAATAACAATAACGTTTCAGCATGATTAAGAAGGTATTGCTGGGGAAGGGGTGTTAGTTGAATTTGGTCTTTCAATGTTTAAGCAATGAATTCCTCAATTTCTTTGAGTTCTTTTGCAGATTTATGGGGTTAAAAAAGGTTAATAATAGAATTTTTTTACAATGTGTTCTATTGACTATAGATGGCAGATTTGACAGTTAAAATGAAAATTGTTCTAGAAGAAACTAATTATTTGAGATGTTATAGGGATGTATAATTATATTCACCTTAAAAAAAAGGGGGGGGGGAAGTTTTGTTACAACTGTGCTTTTTAAAGAACAAGTGGAGAAATAAAAGCAGTAATTGTTCTTAATTATAGCTAACTATAATTGCGCACAACCGCAATATGCAGCACATCAGCAGCAGATTAAGAGATCCTGGCATATGTGTAGTGTGCAGAGCAACTTTGAGCAGAGGTGCAGTTTTGTGAATATAGCATAATTCAGGTCTCCTACTTCGAATTCCATCCATGTTGATTTTATCTTATTTTTATGGCTCTTATGGCAAAATAATTGTCAGCTGGAAAGTGCTGCAGCAATGATTTGTCTGTTACAAAGGAGTCAAAAACCTTCAAAAGGAAAACTTGTTTTCTTTTACACCAATGATGGGGTGGGACCAGGGGAGATTTTCCTGAATGCCCTTGTGTATCTCCTGATGCAGATAGATGGTTAAAGGGATTTTTTTCTCAATATAAATAGTACCGAGCTCCCGAGGATTCTGCAGCATGGTTGGAAATCTTTGTTAGCAATCTATCCACAAGTTTTTTTAGATTCAAACCCTTGAAAATGTAACCCATGAGTCTTTAGACAATGTGAAAATGCTGCTTTGAACAAAATCCAGAAATGCGAATGCCTAGAGGTAGACTCTGATTTCTTCTCTTGCACCTGATTTACAGCCTCACTTTTTTCTTTCAGCAGAGTGCACGCAGCTCCTGTTTTTGAGTGCAGCCTTGCCTGTAAAACATTAAGCTGTCGTTACACAGTGAACTAAAGAGGGAGTACAGATGCTTAAAGGAATCTGCTGAGCTTCAAAACTACGGGCTGCATTTCCTTCTACAAAACAGATCATTACTGAACGAGCAGGGGTCAGTGTGCACCACGTTATCGATGAACGTGTGCATGGTCTTGTGATGGTAATTTCTGCATCTCTTTAGTACGTCAGATGCTTTCAGCCTTTGTCTTGATGTGCCAGGATGCTCTCCCATGTTCCCAACCTGTTTTAAGCTGTTCCTTTTATCCAAAAATAAATAAAGCCCATCTGTCACTGAATGCCTTCTTTCTAAAACAGAGTTTTTCAAAATGTTCCAGTCTTGGGCCAGCAGTAGAGTTTATTTTGCCTAAAAACATGGTGGACCAGAAGGGACCTTTTGAACTGCTAAAATAGGGTTGTTTTTTTGCCCTGCTTGCTGGCACAAACCATAGCCCCATCTGTAAGAAGCTGTGCTTCTAAGTTTTTTTGTCTTTGTAGTTTGGGAAAAGTTTGGATGCCTACCCGAAATCAGCAGAGAAGGCTCTCTGAAAGAACTGTATGGTTTTAAGAAAAGGGGTTTCACCAAGATGGACAATATTACACAAGAAGTGAGTGGTAGATCTACTCAAGAGTGAAAAGAAACTGTGTGGAATCACTCACAGCAAAAAGAACACGCAAAATTGATGGCTGGGTACACAAGCAAACACACTGAGGTGTAGGTATAATAAAAATTAAACTCATTCCTGCAGGTAGCAATAAGAAATCAAAACTTATTGTTTTACTGCATGGAGAATCTCATGATAACTGGAATGTTCTAAATAAATCATTCACTTCAAATGGCAGCACTGTAGCAAAAATGTATCTATTATGGGGCTGCTAATACTCAAATGTGAGAGCACTATTTCTTGACAGCAGGCTGTGACTGTCTTTTAATAAATTTGTGTTAAGTAGGAAAGGAATAAAAGCTGACACCCAAATAGAAATCCACTTTGGCTCCTGTTTTCTCACTCCAAGTATAGACGGAAGCATTGACCCAGATCAGAAATTCTTGAAGGATAATTCTGGTTAGTAGAAGCCAACATGGAATCAAATGTGTATACATTTGTGTATGTGTTCCCAGAAAAGCTAATGATACCATTGCAAATGCTGAACATGTTCCCCACTCCTCTTTGTTAACACAGTGTTGCTTATGCTCTGCAATAAACTATTATTTCTGCGCTATTTCTGTAATTACATTTAATAATCATCTCTCACAGTCCAATAGTATCAAACGTAGGAGTCTTTTCAACAAACTATGATAAATAGCTCCTTGCCGAACTGTTGTACTTGAGGAAGCTTTATGGCTCTCTTTGTAAGATTTGTCATTTTCTTAATGCAGCTTCAAAAAGCTTCTGAGCTTTGTTATGGACCGTCACTGTATTTTTCCCTTCCCCCTCTGCCTTCCAGTGTATCTGGGTAAATGAAGCTTAATGTGCCATTTCCAAGCACTGTGACACTCCTCCAGGGCTGGTTACATTTACCATTGCTAAAGTCTAAATAAGTGAGTTTTAATGAGCAGGAATGGTTGCTAATAGCCGATTCAGGTACTTAGTAGTCCATGTTATTTAACTGTGGTAGAATTACAGAACATAAATGGTCTGATGATTAATAGATGAACCTGCTACATATTGCAGTCTAATAGTTTTTGCCATTAAAGAACTATCTTAACATCTCTGGGTTTGAATATGGCTGGGGAGAAAAGGGCTTGCTTGTAGATTTATATCACTGGTAACTTACACTTTAAAACACTTTATATCGTAATTTCACGACACTATCACTATGCTGTTCAGTAACATTTATGAACTTGTTAGAGAACAATGGTATTTGTGTATTTCCATTTCCTGAGGTGGACAGCTCAGCAGATTTATTCTCTCTGGTTAGGGTTGTCAAAAATAAGCTCAACTCATCCTTTTAAGGTCAGAAATAAGACAGGGAGTTAGATCTTAATCTCTTCTCTTTTCCTGTCCCATTAATTTTGGGCAGTGGTAGACAGACCAATAAGAACAAGAGTTGACTGCGTTGTTTTTAACATTTCTGATTTGTGGGAGGACAGGTGGCAAGAGGGAAAAAAAAAAAGAGGCAAAAAATAACAGATGAACAACAAATGAGCAAGAATGAAGGAATAATAGCGTCCAACATCTGTTGCAGTTAGCGCTGAGATACTCCAGAATATATCCCAGTATTTATGGAAATAGTATGAGGACTATTTTGAACTGCAGCTAATGGGGCACAGACTCCTGGCTGGCAGGCTTGTTCAAAGTCCTTTCTACATTTTTCCTATTCCATCCCATGTTTCAACCTGGAATTGTTTTATTTTAGATAACAAGAAGGAGATATAAGGACAGAAAGGAGTTAAGAAGTAAATTTAGCCTTGATTAACAACTACAAAAAGTAACAATTTCTGCTGGTGGATGAAAGACAATATGGACAAACATCTGAAGGAAATGTTGGCCACACTCATACTCCAGGTAGACAAGCTGTTTTCAGTAGTTCCTGTATTCATCTGAAGAAAACAGTGCTGAAGGAGAGCAGGCTTTTCCAAAGCCATTGAGTGCTTCCCCAGAGGCAGGGTTAAGGCAGAGGCAGCATTTATCAGAGCTGGTTTCTGTTTCCAGAGCTGGCAGAGTAGGCAGGCGAGTTTGCCTCTGCCCTTGCTACAGTGTGTGGCCATGCTCAGCACCCCTCCAACAGAGTGAAACTTCAGCAAGAGTTGATCTTCAGGGATTCCTGGAATTTGCTGCTTCTGAGTGGAAAAATACAGCGAGAGTGCACCACTCTCAAAACTGAAAGTTGGAAGAGCCTGCACTCACCCAAAGCCTGGAGATTTGTGGGATTTTCAGAGGGGTTGTTGGTTTTTGGGGTGTTTTTATTGGTCATGGTTGGGTTTTTAAATTTGTTTGGTTTAGTTTCTGTTTTTTCCCCCTGTAGTTGACACCACCATTCCTGTATCTTTGCATACTGAATGGGCAAACAAGACCATCCCCTTCCTCACTTAAGCTGGTTCTCCCAAGGTACCTATTCTTAGCATCTCACTTTGTTCTAGAAGTCCTTCCTTCACAAAACTTCAGAGATCCCCAAATGCCCATCTCAGCTCAATCTGCATTGGCTAAGAAAATGAGTAACAATTTGAATATGTAATAGCTGAAGTATCCAAGTTGTTTAGCTTCAGTGAAGTATTTTGAGACCAGGATAAGATGCCATTTCCAAGCTTGGCATTTCTTGGCAGAGAATCAAGTTACTTCTCTGAAATAAGTTTAAATAAAGCCTCCAAACTTTTTGAGTGGCTTGAAGTTTGTGTATATTAGTGAAAACATCTGACACCAGAGAACACCAGAGTTTTGAATTGTTAGCACTGTGAGATTTGTGAGGGAAATATGTGCAGTGAGAGTGAGGTGTGGGCATTCAACAGAAAACAGTCATGAGGGTGGCTTTTTCTTTTTGGCATTCATTCCTGAAGACATCAACATTTTACCCAACCAATGGCTCATCATAAAGACACTTGTGTAAATTGTACACATAACTGGGCCTCTCACCCTACACAAGCATGACAAAGCCTTAAATATCTGAAGATATTTACTGAAGCCCTGTACAACATGTCAGAAACTAAGGAAATAACCGAGACTATCACCATCTATAGAACTTGAATAATTTCTATGTCTTATATGCATATATCTCATGCAATCTTGTGCATGCATGACTTCTTGGGGTTGCTCAGCCTGGAGAAGAGGAGGCTCCATGCAGCCCTGTATTACCTACCAGCACCAGAAAGGATCTACAGGAAAGAGAAGGAGGGACTCTTCTTTGGGGAGTGTTGTGAACCGAAGGGGTAGTAAATTTAAATGGAAGAGGGTAGATTTATATCAGAGGGGTAGATTTATATCAGATATTAGGAAGAAATTCTTCCTTATGAGGGTGGTAGGGGCCTGGCACAGGTTGCCCAGAGAAGCTGTGCATGCCCCATCCCTGGAAGTGTCCAAGGCCAGGTTGAATAGGGCGTTGAGGAACCTGGTCTAATAGAAGGTTCCCTGCCCACAGGATGATCTTCCAGCCCAAAAGATTGTATGTCTCCATAATTCTTCTGTAAAATTAGCACATGGCCCAGAATTCCCCTGTAATTCTGTATTTGTACAGCTGAGCTTGACCCAAAGTTGCTGCTGAGACTTTGGGTGTGATTCCCCTCCTTTCCTTGGCACAGTGAGATGGTGGTAAAGTAACACTGCACCAGAGGCAATGTAACATGAGCTACAGGTCAGTCAAATACCAAATGTGTAAGATTTTCTACCCTGGGAGATTACAGCAGGTTCAATGAGCATATGGGGAGGAACATTTACTCAGGTTTGGATGATCTTTCTTCTCATTTTGGAGAGAGACAGAGGGTATTTTCCTCCCACTGAGCTCCCTGTGGCAGTTGCCTGTGGATCACTTCTTTTTCTTTCTGTACTAACAGGGTGAGGGTGTTGGTGCTGGTACCATGGTGGATTCTCCCCCAGGTTCTTCCTGCTGCTTGCTGTGTCCTAGAGAGACAAATCCTGTACCCACAGTGCTTTCTGTCCTCCTTTCCAAGCCGCTAACTTTCAAAATGCACCACTTACCTGAAGAAACACATGACAACAGCCACATCCACAAAGGCAGGATCTGACCTTGGAGCAAAGCACCAGAGTGGGATCTTCATTTCCTCTCCATGCCCTGGCATTTCTCCCCAGTGACTCTGGCTGAGTTGCATCCCATCCATGCCCCCATTACCAGTCTTTCAAATGGGCACTGCTGTGTTTCTCCCAGCCATTGATTTCTATCTTGCTCTTTAATAGCAGAGCAAAAGATGTATAAGAGAGAAATTTCACGTGATGCCCTTGGTGGGTAGTTAGACAAGGGGCCAAAATCTTAGCTACGAGTGGTAGTTAAATTGCAAGGAATGAGAATTTGGCCTGAATTATGCTTTGACTTCTAAGTTATAACATTACTGTCTTCAAAGATGTTGGGGTGAAGGGTAAGTCAAAACTTAGTTTTTTATAAAATACATAAAGTAGTCACAATGATGAGGGCTGGTTTTATTTAGATATTATTTGTTCACAGGATGTACACTGGACTTGAACAGTTTTCATGGCAGGTGGTTATCACTGACTGCATAGAGATTTCTTTCCACATACCTAAGGAGGAATAAAAAATTCAGAAGTAGCAAATTTAGAATACTAAAAAATGCGGCTTTTAAAAATAATCATGGGAGAAAACAAGCATGTTTGCTCATGTCCTTTATCTCAGTCAGCTAATCTTGCAGAATGTCACATTGCATAGAAATAGATTTTTACATATGAACTTGTTACATCACTTCCTAAAAAAAGAGTATTTAGCTTGTACTTAAATAGCACATTTAGAGACTGTTTATGCAGAATTTCTGCAGCAAATGTGTGATCCTTGTTAGATAGCTAAGCTCAGTGTGAAGATATAACATGGCATTGTATTTATTTGCTGCTTACTGCGTGAAAGATAAAATACTTACAGAAGTATCTGTTTGAAATCTTGCTAGTTTTTAACAGTTTAAGGGTTTTAAAAGATGAAATTGGGTCTGACCATTTTGATCTCATGTTGGCACAGGCAACAATTCTACCAAGAAGATACGTAACGAGCGTGTGATATTGAAAAAACAAAGCCTTCTCTGAAATCTATCAAATTAATCATAACAAAACTAAATCCAGAATTTAAACCCTATATTTTATCCAAATGTAGCCAGTTTATGTTGCTGCACGCTAACAAATCTGCGAAACTGTCCAATTTAAGACCAGTGAAATATCTTGTGTCTCACAATGGTATTTCAATACACACTATTAATTCTTCCAAGACAAGGCAGATGCAGTCCCCAATGTGATTTTAGGAAGAGCAGAGACAACAATGTGTCTTTGGAGGTGCCATTTTTCACCTGGAATGTGAAATCGATGTCCTGACCATTTGTGGTCATTAAAAATCCCACTGCACCATTCTGCAAGAGTAGAGACATTGACTCCCAAGTCTTGGTGAAACTCCAAGAAAGTAATTATATTCCTCCTGATACAACCTTCCTTTTAAAGCTAATTTAAAGTTCCTCTTCAGCTGTTCTCCCCTGCTTTGAGTGGAAAATCCCTCTTATCCCTTTGTAAACTTTTCTTCAGTTCTGTTTTGTACTGACAATTAGTGGCTGTCTTTTGCCACATTGCTGATGCATGTCAAGGAGCAGAGAACATGTCTGTAATTGTGGACCCTACAATTAAAAAAGCTTTATTGGTAGTCTGGTTGAAGGGTGTTACTCAACAACAAATTTTGAAGCCTTCTCCATCCCAAATTTCTTGTGGTGCTCAGTCAGATGTGCAGGGTCTGTGTGTAGGCAGAGCCAGGAAAAAGTGGTCAAAAGCATAAGGTGAGTTGTTTGTTCTGGCAAGTCAGATTTGCCCCTGGGGCAAAGCAAACAACTTGTGGTTATGAAATGTTTGGAAATATTTCAAGGTAGAACTTCCTAGTTATCAACAGTATTGTAATTTGTTATATACATCAGCACCCTTGACATTATCCAGTTATGTCCAGTGGATATTCCTGGGAAAAAAAAACTGCAAGTTTTCAAGCAATCATATAAAATATATAATTTTTCTTCAACATGTGCTTTTTTCTGCTCACAAATATATCCCTTCCAGTAAGATCAATGCTTGTGTCAGTGGTAGGACTCTAGTGAAGGGTTGAATGTTTCACCCTAATCAGAAATATCAGCTTAACCTATTGGGGGGTTTTGTGCTTTAAGGCAGATGAGCACAAGTAATGGAAGTTGCTGCTTCTGTACATCCCAGGGAATCAAAGGGGTCATGTTCACCTGTCCTGGAGAAGACAGGACCTTTTAAACCTCCTTGTGAAAATGTTGCCTGCTGGTTCTGATGCCAAAAACCAAGACCTCAGGGTTAGGACACCTCTATTTCCCTATTCTGCATCCTGGGGTTTTTCTGCTTGCATTTGAGCTGCATTCTTATTAGCACAGAATGCAGATCCCTTCTGCAGCTTCCCCCTTATCCTCGGGTGCCTTGTGTGCCGTGGGCGGGCTTTATCCTCTCCCCAAAGTGTGAGATGGAAAAAGGAAGAACGGTAACACGATTGCAGGAATGTGTTGCTGCCTTTTTTTGCATCTTCCCCAGCACCTCGACAGATTGCTTAGCTAGAATCCATATGCTTTCCTTTACAGAGCAAAAATTGTTCTCAGTGGAGACCGAAACCTTCCAAATCACCAAGGGTCATGATCCTGCAGAACAAAAAGATAATTTCTAAGTGTAGTCTTGACTTGTATAGTTTATAGAACTCAGTACTTGCTCGGGTTACTGGCATGCATTTAGCCCAGATGACCTCAGCTGCCCTTTAAAACCTGCCCTGTCTCTTGTGCCTCAGTTTACATTGCTGCAGAAACACAGCAAAAATCATCAAATTGTTTGGGTTGGAAGGACCTTAAAGATCCTCTCATTCCAAGCCTCCTGCCATGGGCAGGGATACCTTCCATTAGACCAGGTTGCTCCAAGCCCCATCCAATCTGGTCTTGTCATCACTTCCAGGGATTGGACAGCCACAGCTTCTCTGGGCAAACTGCAAAATGCTGCAGAGTCAAACTTCAGAGCTGTGTTGTGCCAAATCCTGCATGTAGGTGGATAACAACAGCTGCCAGTCAGCCTCAGAGAGCAGAGCACCATATGATTTCTCAGTGAACAAAACATTTAATATAAACACAACACTTACCAGATATTATGAAGAGTTTTCCTGAACAACTCTTTTTAAACAGAACTATTAGGCAGTAAAGTCTGTTTGCTGATCTTTATGCAGATCTTCCCACTTCCACTTCACTGTAAGGTTTTGACTAAAATATTTATACTTTTCTGCTTTGGTATACATCCTACTCCAATCCTACGGGCAGGATTTCTCAGCCTGTAGAGAGAAATGACAAATTGCATGTGTGGTGCTTGGTTCACCCACACTGGCTCTCTGGGCTTTGATAAGAGCTACATGGTCCTCTCGAGAGTGCAGAGCCTCTGCAGATGGTCAAGGCTCCTCACATCTCTGAGAAACAATTTGTAACTTTGCTTCTTTGGGACACCCCATGGGAGGGTGCAATATTTTGGGGTGCAGACCTCCCGCCCATCACCTTCCTGGTTTCAACAGCACCTACATCTTCCATGTGTACAGATCATGCTGTCCCACATCTGTCCTTGGCAGTTGAACACAAAATGCTTAGAAATTGTAAACGACCTTCCTGGAAATGGTGCCCTGCTCTTCCATAATGTCACCCTCCTCGGCACAGCTTTTCTAGGGTTTTCAGCCAGGTCCTCTCCTTGCCTTAGCTCTGTTGAGCATTAGCTCATCCCATTTGCATTGGAACTGATTTCAGTGAAATTCAGGGCAGCTCTGACAAAGCATTCAAGTTTCCATCCTCACAATTTTTCAAGGTCGTCCTTTCATATCACAGGCAAGATGTAAAAATATATGATCTTATATTCATTCTCCCTTTGAGTATTTTCTTATTGTTTTCACCCTAGAATTTTTTGTTTCCTGTAGATACAGTAAATTGTGAGTTATATTTATTGTGTGTGTCATTGGGGAGTACTAGGGGTCTGAAAATTGGTTGTGTAAGTCTAGTTTCAGTTTCTTGAATGACTACAGAATGAATATCTATTATCTTTAAACAAACTTTAAGGGTTTTCTTGATGAGTAATTTGCTCCAAAAGATTTTCTTTTTTAAACTCCCATGAAATATATTTATAGAGTGGTGTTTCAATTCCTGATATTTATAGGAACACTTACCATGGACATTAATAATTTTCAGCAGTCCATGTACCATTTATTTTCAACAGCATGGTGGGGATAATTGGGTTTGTTTTCTGGGAAATAATATTTTTAGTTACATAATCTAAAGTGGGGTTAATTGTTTTTATGGTAGAAGTGTTTACAGATTTGATGAGAAGCAGTGAAATCTTTAGATAGTTGGGAACTAATCAGACTTTTACTTGTGAGTTTGAGTTTTATTTGAGTTGGGTCTGTATTTCAAAAACCATTGCCTTCCATATTTTTGCTCAAAAATAGAATTTGATCTGACCAAATGTGAAATTGGCAACAAAATTAATTGCAATAAAAATGTATGTTAAAAACCTGCAAAGTGTCTTTGATAACATTCAGATTTTTTTACCACTGCATCAACTATTTAATAATTGTTTCTACAATGCTAACATCCCTTGTAGAGAGAGTTATTTAACAAGAATGAAAATCTTTAGAAATTTAGATGCACCAATCACTCACTGCTCTGCTCAGAAACTGACAGTGTGGTTCCAATTTAACATCCTCTTTTAAACCTACATGATTCTGCTTCTTGATGCTTCCTGCAGCACCCACCCATGATTTCCCTGGTTGTCTCTTTAAGCTGGATGAGCAACTGTATTTTATGAAATGTGCTGCCATACCCTAAAGCAATAAGGTTTGAGCCATTCTGTTATTGGAACAGTAATGGGTAGCTAAAGGCTACGGACCCCCTTTAGAAGAAGAAACAAAGAGATACCCAGATTCAGGTTCTTTTTTTTTTAAAAAAAAAAAAAAAAAAGAATTTCAATGAAAAGAGATGATGTCTGGGATTAACAGTGGAAGGGGAAAATGTCCTGACTGTTGGAACAATTTAGTGATTCATTTATTTGACAGGTTACAAAAAAATATTATATTAATTCTTTGAACTGTATAAGTCATGAGTAGGGCTTGGAAAATAAGGCAGTGTGATACCAATGTGCAGGAGTTTAATGAAAATAAAATATCTAAAATGTACAGCTGTATCAAATAGCCCCATAGAAACTGAGTCTGTATTGCTCTACTCTAATTTCTTTTTCTTATCTCTTTACATTCACTTGCTCTTGCTCCTGGCTCTCACCTTTGATGTCATTTATATCATGGACTTTGTTCATCACAGACACCTGTTAAATGTGTACCTGTCTGCCTTAGCTGGGGTGGGAACTGTTTTTTTTCTAAGGGGGCTTAAATTTCTGCTAGACTGTTGCCAAATGGTGCATGCAAGAAAAGGGTGTGAGCCATTTTTGATTTCTTGCTTAATCTTCTTTGCAACCACTGAACACAGTTCTGATCTGTGCCTTTTAAAGCAAAGCACTGGGAGGTTTAAGGCAACCTTCTGTGCCCAGGAAACTGCACAGCTTGGAGATAGAGAGACTGAAAATGCAAAGCCATGCACGTTTAGAGGGATCATTTCATTTCCTCTGACATTGTAATGGAGACTGCAATTGTCAGTGTGACCATTAAGGAAAAAGCCTAGTGTCACTGTGGGATGATCAATAAATTTTAAAAATTGCAATTAAAAAAAATTAGACCCTCACAGATGCTCACAGTTCACATAGTGCCAAAAAGAAGCACAAGAAAGAGCTACAAAGATCTCCAAAAGAGGAGCTCTGAATTATTGCAGGTTTATTATTTTAACCATAGTTGCCCCATCAAGAAAAGTTACTTCAGAACATGAGGAAACTCTAGATGAGCCTTCAAAAGTATACTTCCTTATTGTTTTTCCTTTGGATTCATAAATAAATTAGCCTTTGGAGTTCAATCTGTGTATATAGAGTTCATATTCTTGCAACAAAAATGTATAGGGTTGGTTCACTACAAAGAGATCACAAAGTCCATATTTTTGGAAATTGCTAAGGCAAGGAAGATTTTGAGACCTATTTTAATTACTACCACCTCCCCTTACCAAAAAGATTCCCCTCCAGCTGTAAAAGTGGATGGAAGGATTTTCTCTACTGTAAATAATAAAAAGAAAATATTACTTTGAGAATTGTTCTATACTCTAAGTTTCATCTACAGATGGGAAATTTTGCAGTTTCTATCTCAGCTGAAGCAAACAGAGTATGAACTAACCAGTTACCTTTCATGCCAAAAAATTGTATATTGAATATAAATTTTATAACTGGACAAGAAAACTGTGGGCTGAGATGAGTATTGGGTCAAGTCTAAGACAATGAAGCCTCTTATGCCTTCTTGCTGGTTTTTTAAGGTATGGGAGATAAACGAGAAATGGAGCTACCCAGCTGTTTTCCTGATTCTTGTGTGAGGTCTAGGCAAATCTGCTGGGGAGGGAAACAAGGACACACAGTGGTGATAAATCTGGGATGTATTTTAAAGACTGTGTACATAGGTAATGGTAATGTGTTTAATTGTGCTTTAATGTGACAGACCACTACATTAGCCCACTTTCACTATCTCGCACTCAGCTTCCCTCAAACAAATTGCACACCCACAAAAGGGTTTCAGACAAGTAAATTGGATGAAAAGTCACATATTTGGAAAATAACTGTTGTTTAGGACCAGCATAAGAAGATTTAACATTAACGTGGTATTTTCTCAGTACATAACCTGATTGTAGAACTGTCTAATGCTTTGCTTTTGCTGCAGCACTGAAATAAAAGGGAACATTTTCCACTGGAAAATTGGCCCAGTGCTGCGTTTTGTCTATGTAAGATCATGCAGTGCTGGCATTTGAAATAGTGATAATTTTATGCCTAAGCAAGTGAGTAATTGTACCATGGCGAACTTGATTCTGATAGATCCTTAGATCACACTCCATCTTCTGCTTTTCCACATTCTTTTGTATATGATCGGGGGGCAGTGACGCGTTTGCGTACGGAGCCGTGGATGTGTGTCTGCACTCCTATAAAACACAACAGTACAAAGGCATCTTAAAAATTTCATAGCTGTTTAAAACACAAACTAAGTTTTCCTCCCTTTGTGTCTTTCAGAGAGACTGCCACAGAGTTATCTGGAACATTACCAAGGTAAGCAAGTTGCTCTAAACTGCATCTGTGTGTCAATGTCTGGAAGGTGCTGAAAGAAGCACGACCTTGGGAGCCAGAACATGATCCTTTTCCGAGGGAAAACTGCTGGGATACTGAGAACTGGGGGTGCAGAGAGGAGAGCGCTCCCTGCACGCCACAGACAGACAAATGACACTGAAATACTGGCACAGACAAGCCCACACAGCTTAAAGCGATGGGTTGAAGTTGCTTTGAGGCTCAGCACAGTTGTGCACCTGATGAGAAAAATCCCAGCTGTGGCTTCCTTCCAGCTGTGCAATTATAGCCATGGCAGGTGGCTTGGCTTTTGCTTTACATTTCACCTGAGGGATGAGAGGAGGGAAACGTGGAGGTAGGAGGAAAAAAAAAGCTGTGATCTTAAGGCATTTTCATTTGGAAAGCAGGAAAGCAGCTTAGACCAAATTCTTCTCTGCTGAGAGTGCTTTTCGTAAAATAATGGAACTAGACAAGACTCCCAGGCTGCGATAGAGGTTTTTGAAGAGAGACCTGTCTACATATTGTCAGAGGATGCAATAAAATGCTGTAATCATGCAGATAGAGAAAAAGGGTGGAGAGAAGGGAAACAAAAAAATCTGATATGGTAATCTGTCACTTAGCAGTGATGCCTGGTGAGTTAAAAAAGATGCTCTCAGTCCTCTTGTACCTTCTGCCGCTGGTTTTGCTCTCTGAGGTGCAGGGGGTTTTAGTGGGGTTATGGTTTTCGGGGAGTTTTCTATCCTCTGGTTAAATCAGTGTTGTAGTTCAAACAATCTATAATGGAAAAAGAATATTTCAACAGGAAGGACAGTTTTCTTTAAGCATGATAATACATGCAAGTTGCTTCTGATTCTAAGGCAGAGAAAAAACACCCACCCTTCTTTAGAAGGTGTGTGGTGTATATTAGCTGACTTTTTAATATTGATAAGCTGTAAAAACATATATTTTCACTATACATGATGACTTCTCCCTGTGTAATGTACCCCTTTTTTCTGTGTGTATAAATTTATGTGATTTATAAGATTTGTTCCTTTAATCAATACATTTCTTTCTATGGCTAACTCTCATTTGGTCTCCATGGCTGTGCAAGCAAATATGCAGGTGAAATTCTGCTATGTGTTTGAAGAGCTGACCAGTGATCAGGCCTACCTGACACCAAAGATTTCGTCATCTTCCTTGCAAAATAATTGCATTTCTTCACACACAAAAAAAAAAAGCAAAAAAATTGGGATTGAAGAAAGTAGCCACCTCCTTGGCCAGGAATCTCAATATTGATGCTTAGCTGTATCTTTTACTGATTTTAATGCTAAAATATTTCCAGTTTCACTGCATTTGGTGAGATATTATGGGACTAATATACTGGAAACATGGAGTTCTTACGCTGCAGAAATGAATTCCACTTCAAATTAAAGTGAGACACATAAGTGCTTGAATAAACATCCCAGTTTGTACTTGCCATTAATGATTGTCTAAATGTGCTTTTTGAATTATTACCACAAGGCTTTAATTTCAACTGCAGTAAGATGTCATAAGTAAAATCAGATTATACCAGCAATGTGCACAAGGCATTGTAATTGTGTTATAAATATTAAACCAAGTGATCTTGTCATGATTTAAAATAAATGTTTCCAGCTAGGCACAGGTTGGCTTGTCCTCCAGCCTTCTCCAGGATTCACCTGTTCCTGAATTTCTCTAAACAAACAGCTCCTTGGGGTTTTTAATCTTATGTTGTGATGTATTAATCTAATATTTTTTGTTCTTCTTTCAAACGTCAAGTGACTCGTTTTGCTATTATTAATTCATACCAGTGAAATAGTCTAATTTCCTCACATCTTCTTCCACCTTCACCCTGAAACCACTTTACTGCATATAAAATTTTAGGTGATGCACCTTGTAATGACGAAATTAATAACCACTTTCCCATCATTGCTGGGATTCCCATCACTGTATTTTGTGCAGTGGGGCAGAGCAAGTCCCCTGTAACACTGGAAATCCAATTCTCCTTTGTCCAGGCAAATACAATGCCTTTTCCCAGACTCTTGGATATATTTGTGGTCAGGACTGATCAAATCATTTTGACGCACTCGCAAACCTGGTGAAAGTGTTTTCACTGCAAGTGGTGTAAGTGTGAACAGATGTGTCTGTACTTGGAATATTTTGTCTGGCTGTCAAGAAAGTTTAGGCACTGGTGGAATTAATTATTTATTGTTGTTGTTGTTGCCATTAAAAAAAAGTCCCAAAAACCCCTTCTGATTTTTTCATAGCTCAATTAAAGAGGTGGAGTTGGGAATTCTCTCCCATAAAGCCCTCTAATTAGTTAGAAATACAGAGGAGTATATTTTGAATATTTTCTCATCTAAGTAGTAACCAAGAGAGGTTACATATGTGTGTTAAAAAAAAAAAAAAAAAAAAAAAAGAAAGCAAATATAAAAAAGTTCTTGTAAATGTGGCTTTTTAATATATTCTCTTTCTATTAAATAATGCTGATGGTTCTCTAATGATTATATTTAAGAGGAAGAAGAATTCACCCTTCTTGCTGCTGAAGTATGTGTATCACTGATAGGCAAAAATAGAAAAATGTGTGTTGGTGGACATCACTTAGTAGGAAAGATAATAGATTAACTTTGCCTGTAGAAAGATATAAAAATATTCAGAACAATTATATTGTGTCAGTTCTAATTTACCAGTTATTTCTGATGATTTCAGGAAGCTCAAGCTAGAGAATGAATTGAAAATTCAGACTTAAAATGTGATAAAGAAGCTTTACAATTTTTATATTAAATGACATTATTATAGCTATGAATGTATATTGTTTTTTCGAAGAAAGGCTTTCTGTGTGCACATCAAAGAAGAGATCTTCACAAGGAAAACTTTACAATAATATTAAGTTGTTCATTGCATGACCTATTTAGAGTACTCAGATACTTCTTGTTGTAGACTACATAATTAAATTTTAAATGGAACATGATAAAGAAATTATACTGGTGATCTCTAGAGATTTGAATACCCTATTTGGATCTTTACAAGAGTGTAGCGAAGGCATACTTTTAAAATTTAATAAAGGTCTGGCCTATTTTTTTTTCCTTTTAGATGCTCTATAGCTGCTGTGGCAGTTGTGTTTCAAACTGTGTTTGCTCTCAACATTTCACAGTCAGTACCTGCAATAACAGAGCAAACTAAAAGCATTAGAAAAAACAGATTTTAACTTGAGAAATTCACCATTTAAACAAATGGCAATTAATGAATGGAGATAGACTTCTAAAATCTTGGGGAAGCTAAGCTTGTAACCAGCCTTTCCTGGACCAGCCTGGGAGGGCAGCAGTGAATGAATGGAGTCCTGGAGCACAGCGTGAAGCCCTATGGGCATGAGGGAGATGATGTTTGGAGCTTAAAGGAGAAAATACTCGGCTTCAATTTCAAAGGAATGATTTCAGTCTCTAGCCACTTCTGTTTGTTTCTGTGAAAGTTACTTTATATTTAAAGAAGAACAAATATTTTAAATATAGACTAACCACATGGATTATTTATTTGCTTAATACTAGGTTAGTATTAACAGAAGGAAAATCTGGGCTACTTTTCCACTTTTATGTACTGGCTCAATTTTTCATTTCACTCAAGGGGGGAGTAAAGTTTAAACGGCCACTTCCTCCTCTAAACTGTTAAAATAAGGGGAAAAAAATCAAGCTAATAATTTGCATATATATTTTTAATGGAAAATTTTGTAGAAATATCACTAGATCACCTGCATAAATCTTGAGCAAATCTCAGGGAATCTTGTATTTTGAGGTGAAGGCCATCTTAAAATTGCCATTTAGAAATTTTTTTAGAAATGTGGGAGGAAATCTGCTGCGGATACATTGATGTTAAAACAAGCAAGTACGTTCAAAATGGAAATGTAAATCTTAAGTTTGTAGATGACTAAAATTCAAGGACAAGCCAAATATATTTTAAACCTGTGGTCTGGAGAAGGGTGGAAGCTTTGGCCCTCTTGATTTGGGGTTCTATTCTCCACCATTCCACAAATTTCTTTGATAATGTCTCAGTTCCATTTACTGTAGAGTCTTCTGTTCGCAGGTGTCTACAGCATTTTGAAAATAGAATTTAAGTACTGAAATCACTTTGGTGCTTTTGAAAAATGTTAACCTGCAACTTCACCATTATTGAAATCTAATGCAACTAAGCTTTTATCTAAAGCAAAAAGAAGAATTGACAACCCACCATATGACAAGCAAAATGAAATCTCTTGATCACTATCTGTCAGCAGTCTTTCTAATACCATTGTATTAGGGAATGATATGTCTTCCAAGAAGCTCAGTACACAAGGTTTTGAATCATTTCTGTCTTGACAGCCTAACACAAGTAACTACTTGTAAGTGCTTGGATGAATTATAAAATCTATGTGGCTCTATAGAGTGAGTTAATAAAACATCCATGAGCATTTTAATTACTATGAAATGAAAAGGATTTTTTCCTGACATTAATAGGGGCATGGTCTAAAGACCAAGCTGACATCTCAACTGCTGTCTTCACTGGGTTTGCATGGACAGGGGGAGTTGGGGTTACCCTCTGTGTTTGCACTTTTGGCTCCCTCCCAGCTGAGATATTCTGGCAAGCAGCTTCTCTCCTTCTGAGAACACCAGGTCATACCTTTCACCCCCCGTGTTTTCATGTCCTCTCATGTCACCCATGCTGCTTTGCCAGTTATGTCAGGCTTGAACGCCCACCCGCCTCCACCAGGCATGTCTCTGCCAAACTATGACAGAATATTCCATACCCTCACATAACATTTACTGAAGCTTTTTTTCCCCTTAAATAAAGCAGGTATTTGTCATAGTCCATTTGTGATCCTCTCTTCTAATGAAGAAGTTTTTCTTTACACCTTCAAATAAATCCTTTCTCAAAACTCACTCTTGTTTTAGAGGCATATAAATAATTGGTCAAGAAAACATTGCTCATCCCGGATGGAAGGCAGTGCTAGCTGATAACATTAAAATATCTTGAATGTCAAACTATATGCAGCAATCCAGAGCTAGTCTTTGGAAATGATATCATCTTCTATCTTTTCCTAAACCTCATCATTAAAAAGAAAAGAAAAAGATTCCAGCCTTCGATATTTAAATGTTCTCAAGTCAACTGTCTTAAAGAGCAGATTTTCCATAATTTGGATGCCTGGTATTTTGCTATTTTCTAAAGAAAGTAATAATTTTGAAATGAGACTTGAATTTAACTAATCACTCACTTATTAAAAAAAAAAAAAAGAAGAAGAAGTAAAAGAATCTGATGTTTGACCTTTCTCTTTGCCTCAGATGCTCATTTTGAAGCATTGCTTCTTTCATCTAACCTTTGAGCTGCTTTTCTGTACTGGAAGCAGGACTGCCTATACCCTGTTTTATCTGCTGTAGAGGAATGCCCTGATGGTGCTTAATCTTTGAGGCACTGGAATATAAATCACAGTAATTATTTGGAATAGTAACCAGTTTGATGTTATTGTAAGCAAATCTGGAGGTTTTGAGGAAATAATACATGGGGTCTCTTCATCACTCAGATTTTTATTTTTCCTAAGTAAAGCTTCAATACCCTTAAAATGCAACATGAAGTTATTCCTTGTAGTAGCTGTCAGCATGTCTCTTTTTGTTGTTGTTTTACAGCCATTTTGAAATATGTTTTTTACAGCTAATGATAATCTTAAAACACTTATGTGCAATCTGATCCCTTTCTAAAGAGATATTTTTAAAATCTTAAGAGGAGCCTAAGGAGCACAGAGGTGATTATCCATATGTGCTTACTGATGACTCGCATTCAAAAATTACCAAGATACCAATGGCAGGATTCACATTGCCTAAATTTAGTCATTACAAAAATCCTCTGTTGAAAGAATCAGGGGAGAAATGGAGAGAAATAGGTGTCTCATCTCAGGACAAGGTGAATAACCTTGGGAATTGTTTTTCTTTCTCCATTGCCTGAGAATGAAGCCTGGGGGAATAGCACAGACTAAATGTTTCACCTGATGATAGCTTTAATTTAAGGTGAGCAGCCAGACTTTTATAAGTGTTAAAGTGCCAAGTGACGTAAGCTGATGCCTGCTGGAGTTTTGAGGACATTGGCATGCTTAACCTCAAAAAAACTTTCAATATTTCGTACTTAAGTCCTAAATATAGATCCTGAGAAGGAGGGGGGAAAGTCAGACAGAAATCATTGTTGGACTTGATACAGCCCTGACCCAGAATGTAGGAACTCTTCTCACAGTGCAGAAAATCATAGCAGCCCTGAAATGGCTCATAATTATATGTAGCCTTTGAGTCTTAAAACTAGTCTAAGTCATTTTACTCAGAGTCCTGGTTTTGAAACCCACAACCATTTTCCCCAGCAACTGTAGGCACCTCTCTCATCACAAACTTTAATGAATTTGACAGCAGATTTTTATCTTAAAAGTCTGGTAGAGCTTTTGTTTTTATTCCCTATTGTGAAGATCTAAAACTGGAGACATATTCCCTTCTCTTTTTTTTTTTTTTTCTGTTATTCACCTTAACCAGACTTCCAAGCATCTTTTTAACTTGTTTTACAAAGCACTGCTAAACGTGCCCAATGAGGATAATGTGTAGTAGAAATGAAAGGACTTAGATCTCTTCATTTCCATTCCTGAAGGTGAATTCCAAGATCGACATTATTTTTATTTATACAGTGCCTAAAGAGTACTAAATACTTTATGGAACAAATAGAAGACCTCTTGTAAAAAGCACGCATCCCTATAATCTAATTTTAGTCTCAAATCAGGCAGCGTGAATGCTAAGCAGCAAGACTTGAAGAAACCCAGAAGGTGTATGAGGGCCACACTAACAAGATTGAGCAGTTATTTAGATTCATTATCTGTTCCACTTAATAGCACTGCAATATCTTGTTGATTTAAGTTAAATTTTCATTGGCCTGTGGAGAACATTTGACTGACAGAATGGTATTTCTTGGGTTTGCTAAAAAAATGAGCCTTTGAAAAGGAGTTTGAATGAAGATAGAGAAAGGCACCATTGCAGGTGGATTTGAGATGCCATTCCAGTGTAAGCAGCAGCAAATTAAATCAACATAAAATACTAAGCCTGTTCCCCCCTCCTCACTTCGTTCCCCTACTCAGTTGAAATACTTGTGTTCCAAGTTAATACTTCACTTAAGTGTGGCTTTAGCCCTTAAAACCATCAGAATAATGTTATTTAGAAATTCAGTGCAAAGGACGAAACTTTTGGGAATAACTCCAGACGTAAATGTACATTTTTGGGGGAAAGAGAAGTGTTCACTCATCAGGTTCTGGAGAAGCAAACAAGCAACTGATTTGTGAACATGGCAGAGAAGCTCTATCTTAGTACCTTTGCTGTAGCATGAACAGGGCACGTGCCATATATTATGTAATATAGAGCATTATGTCTTATGCTTTATAAATAGTTAGAAGTGAACTACTCATACACATAATTCTTAGCACTGTCCTTGCCATTGGTCCAGAAGAGCAGTAGCAAGAGACATGGATGGAGCAATGTCAGGAAACCCACACTGCTCTCCACAAGACAGCAGAGACTCTGGTTTAATGCTCTCTTCAACATTCTCTGCTTCCTGAGCATTGCTTTTATTTATGAAATCACCGCTATTGTAGCATTTACAAAAATTGCTACTATTTGAATGTTTCCAAAAGATTTGCTATAAACTAAAAGCAAATCTTAGACAATTCTCAGTAAATTATTGAAAGAGATTTTAAAAAACAACCCTAACGCATTCCCTGGTGTTCAAGGTTAACATTTTATACTTCATCTACATTATATTAAAAACATTTTTACTGGAGTCCATAAATGTTACAAGTTTTTAAAAGGCAACGAGCGCAGTGGGACTAGAAATGTTGCATAAAGCCACACACAAGACCTGCAAGCAGTAATTGCTGCCTGGTTTTTTTTATTTTTTTGAGGGTGCTGACTTGAGATTGCTTCTGTGAGGTGATACCCATTTTTCTGATTATATCTTGCCATTGGAAGCAGGCAGCCCCTAAGGTTTCCCTGCGGTCAGCAGCAGACTCTGAGCCCCAAACTCCCGTGTTGGGAGCAGTGTCTCATTGTGGTAATTCTCTTACTGGTGGGGAGGTTTTGCTGGTTTGGGGCCACAGAGGACCTACCCCACTTTCCTGTGTACATTCTCCCAGAGCATTTTGCAAGTTGTGCCCTACACAGCACTTCTACAACAGCAAAGTGCCAGCGTGGTGCTTCTCATCACCAGACTATTATGGAAAATATTTTTCATTCAGACCCTTTGGAAGTTTTAGTGCTCCCAAACCATTTTGTGCAGGGAACATTTAAGGGTCTGCAGAGCTGTGATGCAGAGTGGATGCAAATCATGGCTTTTTGCTGTAATCCAAACTTAATGAATGCCCATGGAGAAAGAAAGAGGAAAAATAAGAGTAGGCTTTACCTGACACAAAAAAAACCCAACCCTAAAAGAAGAGATCTTTCAACCCTTTCTGTGTATTTTGCTTCTGAACTTTTAGACACAAATGCCACAATGTTTCACATGTTTAATTCTGGAGGGCAGTCCTGCTGATACCATAGTGATTGCACAAGTCAGCGCAATTTTAGCATGAGTATTGCTGCTTACTAATTTCTGTGAAATGAATATCCTCTGATTTGATCCCAGCATTGCCACTAAGACGATAGACAACTTTACTTGATCAAGAAAGAAGACTAAACACATACCAACTCAGTTTTGGTAGCATGCTTTTGAAACATGAACTGAGAATCATAAACTGGAAGCTTAAAAGAGAGCCCTAAAAGGCTCCAGAACTATGGTTCTAGAGGTATGGTTTTGCCTAATTGAAAACACTGGACAACGGCAGGTGCCACTGACTTTGGTTCAAAAGATAAATGTGCTTTTCTGAACCAGGCTATTAATTCAAGATCTTAAAAGGTGTCTGTGACATTTAGGAAATCGTCTGTGCTTGGAGCTCAGGAGCCCATTTTTTAACTAGCTGTTGAAAATTTGGTTTCTTTTTTAAGCTTTTCTGTTGGGGGATACAGATGCACCTGCGCTGATGTGCTCATGGGTGCCAAAGGAACTGTGGCTTGTTGCAGTCGCTGGCAGATTTCATTCCAGGATTGCATGGAGCAGTAAGCAGAAGTTCCTGCAACTATAAAGTTTCATTTAACAAAAATGAAATATTATTATTCATGTCATGAGTAATTGAATCCCCAGATGTTCTCATTTTCTATCAATGGCTGGAGACAATATGACTCTAGATAGGCTGTGACAACATGAATTGATTTCTTTCTCTTTTTCCTTTTTTTTCTCTCTCTTTTTTTTTTACTTCAAACCTGCAAAGTGACTGAGGCTTTTTTTTTTTTTTTTTAGCTGATTGCTTAGATATGACATTACAGGCTGTGCAGCTGTAAAAAAGACCTTCTCATTTTCATTGAGAATAAGTAAAATAAAATATCGCAGAAATAGCATTGCTTTTCCCTGGTCCTGCCCCTATTTATTTCTGCAGAGATAACAGGGATAGAGCAATAGAATTGGAAAGAAGTCTGCAAGAAGAGGTGGTTGCTGCTTACACTGAATATTCAGAACGTAATAATAAAAGTAATCAGGTTACTAAAAAGCCACCTGTTACTTTTTTAGGTTTTTCTCTAAAGCATAGAGTTTACTTTTTTGTCTGAATTTATAGCAGAGATGGGAAGTCCAACTCCTTAGAAACCTCATTATATGCAAGGCAGTAATTACTTGCTAAAGTTAAGTAGGAAAAGGAGCCATGCTCACTAACATTTCTAACGCTGCTAAAGATGAATGTTTGCACGAAGGAACAAAGGTAGAAGAACTTTAAGTGCTTGTTAAGGCATGCACACAGAGTGCATACAAGCAATAAGTCTGTTTTGCTGAACTGCGAAATTGCCCTGAGTAATTTCTCTAATAACAGAACAGATATTGCCCCCCTGACCCCAGAGGAGCTCTGGGCTCAGTGCTGCAGCCAGTCCTGGTATCAGCAGAAACTTGTGCAACCAAAGCATGGGCTGCAAGCTGAGCACTGGAAAAAAAAAAAGAAACCTGATGGATACCTTGTAAATGTTCTGGCTGATTTAAAAATTCAGAAAATGATTAATGATGGAGGTACTTTATTTATTGATTTCCCCCCATGACCTGTTCTTCAGAGGAGCTGCACTATTGTGTCCAGAGCTGTGTTTGACAGCTGCCTCCTCTTTCAAAGACAGTATTCATTCCACTATGAATTGAATGTACAGTAGCAGAAACTTTTAATTGGCATTTCTGGTTAGCTTTCTCCTATAGAAATGATGTAGTGCTGATGCTTTCCCTCTGTGTTATGGAGAATGCCTCTGGAAATAACAGTTCTGTAGCTGGAGCAGGAAAAAAAAAAATCCACAGAATCCCTTGGGATAATGCAGCACATGCAGAAATAGGAAAAGAAATCATATGAGAAAAACATTCAGTTAAAGCAGCAACTTATGTCTTCTCTTTCAAAACTTGCAAGGTGAAAAAGAGCAATGTGGTTTAAAGGGGATATTGATTTGGTGGAGCTATGTGTGAACTCATGCCACAACCCCAGTACTTCTCCAGTCTCTGAACCTCTCAGAATTAATGCAGGGGTTTTAGACTGATTGCTTGAAGTCTTTCTGTAAAAAAAACCAAAACACATCTGATGAATGGCAAGGACTTGAGGAGATTTTAAAAAATAAATTAATTCATTAAAAGTTCCATTAAAAAGAAAGAAAACCTTTGTCAGCTGTACTTCCTTGTAGTGCTGTATAGTTAGAGCAAGGCAGCCAGAGACTCAACCTCATTTCTTCTGCCTTCCATTTTGTCTTGCAAGTGATTGACTTCCTTCAGCAGCTTCATCCGGTAATGTGACATAAATGGGAAAAAAACTCCCACCATGAATCCATCTTACTGTGCCAGGGACATAGCAGACATTTTTAGTTTTTCACCCATTTGAAAAAGAATTCAAAGCTCAGGCAGATGTTGAAAGTCTGGCATGCGAGTTTGGTTGCTGCTCTCTAGGAAGTTTTTAATTTTTTATCTGAAGTCTATGATATTTTATCAGTTTGTGGAGTGCTGGGGGGCTTTGTTAATGGTTCTGAATAAGAGAAAACATGGGGCAGGAGCTGTTTACAGCAGTGTAAAAGATGTTGTTCAGGAGAAAGCCAGAGGTTTGTCTCTTCATCTGGAATTATCTGGGATCTGCAGTGTAAAACAGGCTGGCAAAGTTGAAAAAAGCAGTGTTGGAAAGAAATATCTGAAGAAAATATTCTCAACTCCAGCCCAAACCTCTTTTCAGAGAATAGGCAAATACTTTCCATCCTTGTTTTCTGTGCTTTCATGGCTTTTACAACTCCTCCTATTCTACCTTTTCCAGAGATAGGAATGTCCATATTTCTTCTGACTTTCAGCTGTGATGCTTTCTTTGGATTAACTGAAAAATCAAAAACCATATTTCTTTTCATAAATTTAGCTTTGTATTAATTTAATTCTGTAAGACAAACCATAGATTTAAAGAATTGTGTCAAGTCCACAAAAACAATAAATAAGGAAATAAGGACTAACAATGAATAAGGAAAGGCTACAAATTCTCTTCCCCCTGCCCCATATTCTGCATTCATCAAAGCTGGTCTCTTCTGACCTTCTAGAGGCTTATAGGATTTATGGTCTCTATAAATCTTATGGTGAAGCATCAAGTCTAAGATGAGAAAATCACACTAATATGAGAAAAAAGCACACAAGACAAATCAAAAAGCCCAAAACCTCCATCAAACCCATCTTTGATAATATTCTGCTGTGTGAGAACATCTCAGAGTAACTAGAGACAGTTGTACATGATTTTCCTCTGTCCAGTACTGCCTGTGCAACACTCACCAGTGGGCTGCTGCTCTCAGGCATCAGTCATCATTTGCTTCTCACACCAGGGTTTTTAGACTTCATTACATGTAGAAATTCTCAAATGTTCTTTCTCAATGTTCTTTCCTAAGGAAATCTGTTTCACCACCAGTCTCTTTTACCAGTGTTTCCTGATTGAAAAAAAAATTTAAAAGAAAAGAAAAGAAAAAAGGGCTTTTATCACACATCCCATATGTGCTTTATGGTGCTGAGACTTGATAACTGAGATATGATTTTATAATGAAAAATCCCCCAAGGAAGTATGCAGATGTACTGTGGAAAGATACTGACACTCTGTGCTTTATTTGTAGGAAAGGTATGAACACTTTCTCCTCTTCTTTTTAATGGCAAAGAATATTAAAATAAAAAATAGACTTGTGTCTCTTGTGAAACTCCTGAGGATATGTCCAAGTGGTGGATGAACTATGTACATGTTAAAATGGTACTCTGCAATGCATTCCCCTAACATTTGGAAAAGATGACTATCGTTGATGATATCACTATCTCCTTTTTTTTCCCAGTTAAATCTGTAGCCTTTTTGAATTTGAAATGAATGCTGCAGCTAGGGAAATTCAACAAGATGCTAGTAAAGGGGGGCTATTGATGGCGTGCTCCATACTGGAAAACTGTCTTGTTATTGAATGCAAATGTGACTTAGATATGTAAATTATATGCAAGATTTCATCAGTAAGTCTTTAATATATCTAGAAACTATCTTAAAGCATTTAAATAAAATGTTAATTGAAAGTATGAAATAGTGTTAGCAAGCTCTTTCAAAGAAAGCTTCAATTCAAGGCACGTAACAAGGAAGCAAGTGTTCTGATCTAGTCAAACAGAACCTCCCATGGTAAAAACCTATAATTGTTTTAAAGTTCTCCAAAAACCTACATCCCTGTTCTCATCTCATCCCACACACTGTGATATTCCTTATGTTCCTCACTCTCCTCTCTCAAAGCTGACTTTCTTTGTAGCCTTCTCCCACTCCCAGCGTGCTGCCTTCTCTCACCTCCCACGCCTGGAGCTGCCTCCTGCTGCCCATACAACAAGCACTTTTCTACACATCCCAGCCCTTTTCCTTTCCTTGAGCTTGTCTGTGTCTCATTCCTTGCAAAGCCATCAGGATGTCTTGCCCTGCATCAGAATCCGGAGGGTGAACTCAGGAGAGCTCGGTAGTAAGCCAAGCATTGAATTTAGATCTTCTGAGAGTGATCATCAGATGGAGCAAATGACGATCTTCATATTTAAAAATAAAACCACTTATTTTAAAGGCTGAAGAGAGAGTGATTGAGTTAGACTGCATCCCTCTGGTGCTCAGGGAAATGCTTGCACAAGCAGCAGGGCAGTTGAGCCATGTTGACTTTAACCAACTCAGGTCAAATTCATCAACAAAAGCTTTAAATTAGCCCTAAGAGCTAAAAGTGTGGGAACACAGAAGCATGAGCATCTCTTGCTGCAGCTCTGCTTTTGATTGTCACTCCTTACCTGTTCATTAAGCAGAAGGATTTTGGAAGTATTTGCTAAGTTACCTTCCTGTCTGCAGATGGTCTGCAAAAGTGACAGCAGCTGTTTCAAACACAAGCAGTGAAGGGAGGTATTATTGCTCTTTAGCTATGTTTACAAATTTGTAACAAGACTATTATTTAAAGTGTGGGTTTTTGTGTCTGCATGCGATATGTTATTACTGAAATGTTGCTAGATTGATGGAGGGCATCAAAGGGATATGGCACAGAGAGATTTCTCTGCTCTGGCATGGTTTCTTTCTTCCAGAGCTTATGTGAATCTGGTAGGTTTGGGCAGAGCTTCTGCAGATTCTTATAACCTGTGACTTGTGCTCCCATGACCACGGAGCTGAGGAGAAGGGCAGCCACATGACACTGCTCAGCTGATGGGAATTTGCTGGGGAAGAGCTCAAGTTCAGGAAACACAGAGTTCTACACTGAAAGATAAAAAAGAAATAGAAATAAAGCACATCTAATCCTTCCATGTTGGATGTGCTCCTGATGCTAGAGGAAAATTGCCAGCTGAGAATGATTTTCACAGTGTATTTTCACAAATCCTTGCATCCACAGACCTAAGGAACCCAGACTGCTGTGTCTTGGGGAGGCTGTTGTAGGATACTGGGATGGTCCTGCAGCAGCAACTTGGACAGGGTGTGCTGCTTTCACCATGATGCCTCGTGGCTATGACCCAAATGCACAATCCATGCAGATAGGACCTTGTTCTTCAAGGTCAGGGCCCAAACCATACCTGAGGAGTGAAAACTAAGGTCCTCTTCATGCTCATCTGGTAGAAGCTTTGCATTTTCAGTGTATTCTTTCTGTTGTGCTTTACATAAAATGGTTGCTTTGAAGATGTTTTTTGCTTTGCAATTAAACTATGAATGGAGGTTTCTGGCTGGGTTTTTCTATGGGGGGTATACATAGAAAAAAACAAACTAAAAGAGAAGACAGGAAATGCATGTAATAAAAAATTTAAATATAAACACGAAACTTTCTGGTCTGGAAGTGAAGATGCAAACAGCCTCATTTCCCTTGGAAACATTGAGTTTCCGTGTGGTTCCCCACTTGCATGATTCATAGCTGGGGTTTGTGTTATGCCTACTTGGCTTTGAAGCAAGCCAATCTTGAGCTCTCCACCTTCTCAGGTGAAGGGATTCATCCCACAGTTCCATATTGGAGTGATATGAATCATTCCTGTCTGTTTTCACTGCTGACTCAAATGGAACTTATGCATCAGGGTTCCCATGGATAAGTCCATGTTGGAGACAAGTAGAGCTAAGAGAGAAAAGTTTCATTTTTGTCTTTGCCATTGTTTTAGTGGGACTGGGATTATCAGTTTTCATTTTCTTGAAATAATACACTGTAATGATGAACATGACCCATTGTGTGGTAACATTTGGCAAAAGTAAGGCGTATGAATTGAAGGCTATGGCAAAGTGAGAATGTATTGTGTCATTTTGAGCATTAGGTATTTAAAAACATATAAATACCTCTTGATGTTGCTTGTATGTTAGGAAGCAGAACTAGAAAATGCATTTAAGAATTGCACCTTGCTGAATTGGTTTAATTAGAGGTCAGTAAAATGCAAATAGGAGAAAAAGAGCTGATGCAGATGGATTGAATTTGTTTAGGTTGCATATGAATAGAGAAAGTTCTATGATGTCAGACTGAAGGTTGCCCTGGGGTTCACTGGAAGAGGAAGGTGAATATACTGCAGCTATTCCCTGTTAGGGAAGGTATAAGAAAAGATCATCATTCTCTTTGAAGCCAAAATTCTGGTATTTGCAAGACTATTCCCTCAAATAATGTAGCCAACAACTTCTCTGAGTAAGATTTCCTGTCTTCCAGTCTGCTGTCATTCCCCTAACCTTTGAATACACCTGTGTAATCAAATCAGAAAGTAAAGGTCTATCATTTACTTCTCTTAATACCCTTGGACAGATTGCTGTCTCATTAGAAAGACTCGACAAAGTAATTCAAGAACTGTAAGGCGCTAATAAGACGCTGTCTTTAAAAATGGATTGGCTGAGTAGAGAGTCTGGCAGGTCCCTAGGATGAATATCTGGCCACAGGCTGGAATTATTTCTCTGCTAATCTCCTTGGTGTGTTCAGAGAATCTATTTGCATCTTGTGAAGTGGGAGGTTTGGAGGCTGCTGACCCATGAAAGGCTCCCATCTGTGGATCCAGGCTGCAGCGATGCCAGGCACTGGCTGATGTTTGACTGTTTTCTGCAACTCCAGTCCATGGGCCAGGGCAGCACCTCTGATCAGAGGCTTATTCAGAATATGTCCAACCCTGAACTGTATTTACTTTTCATTAGGGTGATGTATATGATTAATGTAGCTTTGTTTGCTATGCTGAAGTGAGCTGTCAGAGCTTAGCACTGTAATTTTTTTTTTCTATGCAGCCTTGGGAGAGGAGCCATTGGATTTTGGAAAGAGAATGGCAAAGAGAGAGCTGAGAAAATCAGAAACCCTGCACCTCACTGAGAAGTGACTGGGCACAGCTCTTTAAAACACAGGGTTTGTGGCTGTACAAAATTGATCTGGAAGAGATGCAAATTTTATATGGACTAAATTCAAATTTAGATTTAAAATGCTACTCACATGGGCACCAGCTAATACACCAGCCAAATTCACTCCATTATTAAGTTAAGAGGCTACGAGGTGACCCTCATGAAATGTATTAACATAACGTCAATAATGAGTCTTTTTATAGGAAGGTGTTGAGGAAATGCAAGCAGAGTTTGTAACTTGGTACCACGCTTCCAGCCTGGCTCCGTTCTCGGTTCACAAAGCTTTGTGTCATGGATCCATCTGTTCCCAGGAGATGGGTGTGAGTTGATGCCGTTTTCATGGGCTACTTTGTTTCTAGCTTGAAGCTTTCTGAATTCTCTGGAAGTTGCCTGAGACTGGGTATTTGTTGCCTGGGGCTCGCTGTTGCCAAGGCACTCAGCATGGAGCAGAGATTGCCTTCACAGGCTGGGTGGGACCTTTACTTAACTCTATCAAGGCTCATTAAAACTTCAAATCTCTGAATGCACTTTAAAAATTGAGTGACAGGAACTTCTGGGAAAGTTTTGTTGAAAAGCCTGGCATAACTGAGTAATTATAATATAGCAGTACTTCATGTGCAACTTGATTGTCACAGCCTGTGTCAAGAGAACACACCATTTCTGAAGGATAAGACCATATGTTCCAAAAAGAGCTTTCAGAATGTGAGATACTTGGTTTGGAAGTTTGTGGTTTGTTTTTTTGGTTTTTTTTTTGCTCTTCATTAAAAAAAGAAAAGAAAAAAAACCCCAACAACAACAAAACTAGTATTATGAAATGAGATTTTAAAAATCCCCCATACTTAATTAAACTGATCCGTCAAGAAGCCTCAAATCTGTTGGATAAGCATGTTCTGAGGTTACCGACTTACTTCTGGGTGTATCTGAAATAAAATGTTGCAAAAATAATTGAAAGGACACAGTTATCCTAAATATGAGGATGCTTTCCCACTTATACAGGCTAATGTACCCGTTAAGGACCTCTTGGCATATAATGACAATCACCTGGCTGGGGATAATTGGCCCCTGAAACAAGGAGACAGGAGAGTCCACCAAATGTCCAGACAGATTTGTGTGTAGCAACTGGAAATGTTGCATGCTGTGGTTTACATCGGCATCGAATATAAATGTAGGTGACTTCAGTATTTCCATTTTAAGCTGTATCTAAATCACCTGTACTGTCCTGAAAATTTTTTTTTCATGAATGCAATTCAGAAAGGAGTTTGGGCATCACTGGTGTTTAAAAGTCAGAATTGAACCTGAGCTGACATTTCTGAGGATGTAAGACTTACACAGAATTCTGCCCCAGCAGGAAGGAATAATACTGACTAACAAGATTTCAGCCTGCTTTTTGAGACCCTGAATGTACACTATGCTTATATTTTTAGCATGAAGATTTATATTCATTGCAGTATTATAATAGTGGGATGGTGAATACTTACAAGAGTCAGGTTGGTGGGCTGGGATATTTTTTTTCCCAGTAAGGGACAAGCACACAGGGAAATGTAGTTTTTGTCCCAAGAGACTGTAATATGTAATATAGTTACAAGTACATCTTGATTGGCTAATTAAGACTCTTCATGTAAGATTTCCAAATAGATTTTTTTCTGTATTTTATATTGAAGAAATGGCCAAACTTTGCTTGCCTTGCCTGGGAGAAGTTTTACTTAAATAGATGCTAAAAAATGGGATAAAATCACTCTTGTAAATATTTTCTTGTCCTAGCTGTGAGACAGTCGGGTCATTGTAGCTTGGCATGCTCAACCTCTTAATTTTACTGTCAACTTTCTTTAAATTAGGACAGCATATTGTAAAGTGTACCGGTAAATTTGCCCACTTCAAATACTTGGAATTTTCTAAATGTTTTATGTGCGTTTAATTTTATCCTTTTTTCTTAACATTGCATATTTCAAATACTGTCTCATCTCTAGCTTGCTAGTGAATACTTATTAAATAGACCCACTGGAAGGGGTCTGTGTAGATTTGGCATTGTTTTGGACTTGAAATATTTGCTGACCCATGTTTCTCATGGAGTATTGATTAAAACATTCCATAAATCCGAACGCTATGTGGTACCCGCTTATTTGATACCAGTTGTGCAGATGTCCTCATCTGGAATGGCTGTTCAGTGCTTCTTTTATAGTCATTAGAGAAAAGAAGGCACTTTCCCAAAACTTTTTCCATGGAAAATATTTAAAATGAGTTGTATGGATTGTTTCTTGCACAATGGGGAAAAGGTCTAAAGTTATATCAAACTAACTTGCTCCTTTACTCTTTATGAGAAGAAAAAAAAAAAAAAAATCCTTAAATCCTTTCCATTATGCTGTCTCACAGAATAATATCTAATAGACTGACACATGCTAAAAAAATCACCCATTTTCCATGATCTGTTAAGTCAATTAGACAGATTCTGCCTAAGTTGGTGTTCCAAATCCCAATGATTTGGTTGGCTGGGTTTTGGCTGAGCACCTTGCAGTGTCTGCAGGAAATCACCTTTTCTGTAAAGGCTGCACTGCCTGGTGTGAAGAACAAACCAATTCTGCAGAGCAGAGCCTCATCAGGCAGATCCCTGGTAAATGCTGATGGGTAAGCAGCAAGAGGTATTCCAGAAGCGATGTGAGCTGCCTCTGCTTAACAAAATACCCACCTTTTTCCTAGTTTTAGCTTGTCCTAGTCCTCATTTCCTAATCTACTCAAACCACAAGAGAACTGTTTAGCTAATGAATGATTGAAAAGTATGAACACCGAATTGAATAAGTCAAAAAGAAAACAAACATAAAACCCCACAGAGATAACAAAATGTATGCTTAAATGCATCATTCAATTACTCACTCTTTGCTTCCCATTACGCTCTCCTTTGTCAGTACACTGTGTATCTAAATGGCAATCTCTTTGTGACAAGGAATTTCTCTTCATGCCTTTACCTGCTGGTGCAGAACACTTTGCAAATATCAAACGATAAAAAGAATTGATTGCAAGCAACGTAGGACTTGCATGGTGGCTAGTGAAGCTTCTCAGGATTTTCCCTAAGAAGTACTGATGCAGCCCCCAAACTTTGCAGATTTGAGCTTCTCTGGTCTTTACAAACAAGGCAGTTTCTGCTGTTAAAAGACTTTAGTTCTGTAAGTCTCCAAGGGCAATACAAGCCACTGAAGGATTGTGATTGATACGGCATTCTTGGTTTATTCTTTGGTTTTTCCTAGAGGATAAGTCAGCCAGGAATCACATTGCTATTATTTGCTGAAAATTGTTTGTCTCCCAGATTGTGTGTTGTATCAGATTTTCCATCCAAGATTTTCTTTCTTGAAAGTTCCTTGAAAGTTGGTTCATCAACTTGGCACAAATGGAGCAAACCCCACTCAGAAGGGAGGCTGGAACTAGATGATTTTAAGTTTAAGGTCCCTTCCAACCCAAGGCATTCTGTGTTTCTTTTCATCTCAAAGACCATCCTCATTGTTAAATACAGAAGCTCCCTTGCTCGTAGAATGGAGCCACCTCCTTTGTCTTGCACTATTTTTAGGAGGCATTTTTTTAACTGCCTGTAATGCAAATAATTCAAAGGCAGAGCTAGCATTTGTATTATTGGACTGCATGGCATCAATGCTTCTTGGGATCTCAAAATCCTCATTTTCAGTGTACTAGCATGTGAAAATGATTGTATGATTCTCTAGAGACTTTGCTTGGATATTGCAAGCAGATGTTAGAAAAAAATGAAAATGGATAGTGGTATTGATGAGTCCCATCATAAAAAGATAAAATAAAAATGTCATTACCTTTGCATTGCTGTGTAGCTTAAGATGATGAAATGCTGCAGTTATTATGGAAGAAATGGTCTTTTTGCATCCTCCAGCTATAGTCTATTGCACAAGATTAACACTGAGAGTCTTTGCTAATTAGTTTTTATGGTCAAACAGTTTTCATGAAGTTGGTTTCAAAGAAATCAAAATTAAACTGTTTATAGCTCTGAAAGGTAGAATTATGGAATATGAATGCATAGATAATCTTTACAAGCTGGAGGAAAATGATCATTGAGCAACTACAGCTATAAAAAAGGCCCAGCAATATCTCAGGTATTGCAATATGGTCTGTTTGGGTAAGTGATGACACTAGGATTTTGGAAAAGCAGTTAAAGGAGGGTGGGGGATACTTAGGCTTATCATTTGTCAGCATGCCCTGATGGAAAACTTCACTCTTTACTCATCTTTGTAAATTAAAATCTATAAGAATAGGATTTGGTGGACTGAATTTATCCCATCAGAAGAACTGCCACAAATCAAAACACATAATTTCCCCCTCCACCATTTTTCTTCTTAGTTCCTTTTCACATTGTTTTGTTAGCTTGCTATACCTTCAAAATCAGCCACATACTGGCTTCATCCCACAGCATTACTCCACTTTCTGTTTGAAAGTCCAATGATGAAACTGAAATGTGGTGTTGCTTTTCCAAGTCAAACCACCTTAATTTACCTGTGTGTTTGTGCAGATAAGCTTTACTAAACTGTGGCCCAGTAAATATCCTCTCTCCAGTGAGCCTGTAGCAATTACATTTCACAGACGGAAAGGGAAGCACTGGATTTAGTACGGTTTTCAAAACAACTTGTGTTTATAGCAGAAAAACATTTAAGCATTTAGGGTCTCGTATCCTAGTCACTACCAATAAATTTCTGCTTCCCAGAAGATTTAGCAACTCAAGTACTTCTGAAAAATCTATCTTTTGTTCACAGGCACTCATAGCTGAGTCAAAAGCATTTTATTCTTTTACAGAAGAAAGGGGAGATCTTAACTTTATCGGGGGCTACATTTTGGAGTCAAGACCATCTTTTGCAGTGGATAATGGAGACAAAAGCATACAAATCCAAAAGAACTAGCTAGATGTCTTACTGTTTCATTAATTAGTTTTGCCCCCTTTCTCTATCATTGATCCCTTAGACAGATGAAAACTTTACCTCAGAAAAACAATGAAACATCAGAGATTTGCACGGTGGAAGTTCTCATAGGCTGGCTTTGTTCAAGATGGTTTCATGGGGACATGGTATTTTTCTCTCTCCTGTGGAGCCCTACAAAGGAGATGTTTGCAGTTCTGATAAGGCTTACATATCTGAGGTTCCTCATACACTGATTTCTCTGGTCCCGCTGTTAATGTTTGCATAATTAAATAACAAAGTTAAGGATTATTCTGCCTTAGTCTAGATTATTCCAGCTCTAATAAACTGCAAGAATTTAATGTTGTCCTAAGGTAGTACAGGATGACCACGAGATCCTTTTAATGTAATCTTGTTTCGTGCCAGGATTTGGGGTTTTTTGTTGTTTTGGGGCTTTTACCTAGTCTTACAAATTCCCAGTATCATTGTTAAGAAATTAACACATATGTAAGAGTAGAATCTTACTCCTTCAGAGACACATCCAACCAAAGGCATTCGAGATAACCAGGTCTACAGGCTTTTCATGGTTTTGAAGTCTTATCAGCTCCATTTCAAAACAGATGTATTCTCTCCCAGGCAATCTTAACTTCTTGCTGAGATTTTCACCTCTTTTTTTTTTTTTTTTAAGATTGATGACATAGGCCAAATAAATGTAAAACTTGATTTTGAGATAGATCCTTTCAATCCTTGTGTTCAAAGCCAGGTTGGATGGGAAGCTGAACAGCCAGTCTACTGGAAGGTGTCCCTGCCCATCGAAGGGGATTGGAAAAAGATGATCTTTAAGATTCCTTCTAACCCAAAATTTTCTGTGATTCTATGATCCCAAAAATGGTCCAATGACTGTCTTTTTCTATTCAGGACAGTACTATCCAGTAATAAATTCATATATTACTACACCAGATAAGAGGATGTGAAGCCTTGGAAATGCAGTAACAGGTTAAACTATGGAGTGGCCCAGATATACTCCATTAATTAAAAAAAAAAACAAATCTATTTCAAGTGTTGAGTAAAGTTTCTTTAGTTGTTGGAAAATTGTTCAACAGACTCAATACAAGAAAAGGAGCTGGCACCATTAAATCATTAAGAGAATACACTTCTTATTTGCAAGTTCCAATTAATTTTTTCTGAAGCTTAAATGCAATAAACCCCTGTTGTGTGGCAGAGACTGTGACATTCTGTTACAGGTTAATTTCTTTCCCTGCAAATTAGAAAATAGTGTGACTTGCAAAACAGGGGAGAGAAGGGGGAAATATGCCAGCAGCTGTGCTCAGACTTTTTTGCCTTTTGGCTCCTTCTTTCATTTTCTAGTCTGCTACACTTCTTTCAGTGATTTGGATGATAGATGTCAATTTGAATTTCCAGTGCATTTAGCGTCCTACAACACCAGGGAATTTAAAAAAGAATTAAAAATATACAAGGCATTTTAAAAAAGACAATATATTTTTCAACAGTCCTTTCTGTATTTTTACCTCTCTGCGATCACAATGATAACAGAATCCAGTAAACCATTGCCACAAAGAGCCAGTCACACATTTGTTTTGCAAAGGTGTGTTTATAGTGGGAACTACAAGGGGCTGGCTCGTCGTCCGCAATCTGTGGAGGACTCTTTCACAGATCAGCAGAGTATAAGATTGTTTTCCTGGATATGAGCCACTGATGGACCCACACAGGCTAGTAAGAGTCATGTAAGAGTCTTTTATCCTGTCTCAGCGGGGACATCTTCCCCATGGGCTTCATGAGAGAGTGTTTTCCTAGCAGCGGATTTAACGGGGGGAGAGAGGGGATGGAAAGAAGATTAATGTTTCTGCCAGCTCCCCGCAAGTTCACAGAAAATATTGGCTAGAGCAGGAGTGGCCCGACTCTGTCATGCTCCAGCCTTTTCTGTGTACTTAGAGTGGCATGTTTTTAATCAAATGTGAAATATAGCTTTAGCAGGTCGAATGGATTAGCCTTCCTTGTAAGTAACTCTGCCTGTTTTAGTCTAGTGCAACTTTTTCTTTTTTTTTTTAAATGTTTCATACTTAAGGTTGTCGTTTTTAACTTCATCATTTTAACGGGTCTTTGGAGTTTTGATTGTTAAAGATGGGAACTATTTAATAACCATATCCAATTGAGCTTCCAAGTACATGCAGTGAAGGCAGCAAGGTAAGAAACTCCTCAGCTGGTCTGTCATAAAAACTTGGAAAGGCTTGAGACAAACAGGGGGTTCTGCTCCTTTTTTAATACCATATTGGGATTACACTGATTCTAAATATTTAAGTTTTCCTTACTTTGGGATTTCAAATCTGCCTCTGTTTAGGAAGTGAATAGCCTTGTACTCAAAAACTGGGAAATCTGTTCATGACAATGTACACAACTGATTTCCCTCCTCTAATGCTCGTTGTTGTTTATCAGAATCTCATCAGCCTCCTGTTCTTATACAGCACTGAAGTTATCAAAGATAACAGGGGGGATTTTCAGCTCCCTTATTTCTGGGCCTCAGAATCAGCTGAGCCTCTAATAAAGTTAGGCTGTTCGTATCAAACCATCCCTTATCAGTAATGCACTTTGAGAGCTGTTCTATCTGGTTAAATCCAAGTGTAATAATAGACCTCGTACCTGTCACATCCTCAGGCTGCTCTAAAGTGTTGTTGCTCCACTAAAATAAATAGTTCAGGTGATTTCTCTGTGCCAAGAAATTCAAGTAAATGTTAGAGATAATTTTAAAAATGATTTGATTTTCAAAGTTACAGGAGGTTTGGGGTTTTTTTTAAATTATTAATCACTACCATATTTCAGTGTTAGATATGATACGATATGAAATGGCTGTCAATTTTTCTTGCAACTCTAATTTCAGACTTTGAAAAATGTGTGTGTGTATGGGTGTTATTTGTACTTATCTTTTACATTTCTGACCTGTGGTTCAATGTGTCATTCAGACAAGTTTCTAGGAGTTTCTTCATTTTACAAAGCGTGATTATAAAAAAACTAAATTAAAAAACTTCTCATATCTTTTAAAGCTGTTTTTATAAGAATCCATGGAATTAGAAGACCAAAGAGGGACAACAAAATAAAAATATATCCAAAGATTTGTGGGATGAAAGAGGTCTCCTGTCTTATGATGAGGTTCTGTTTGCATAGAGGTAGATAGGAAATCTTAACCTTCTGTTTATTAGAAACCAAAAATGAGATCTCAGAAGACCCTATCTGAGATGACTCACTGTCATGTCAAAATTTGTCCTTCTATGCTGCAACAGTCAGCAATGTGATAGCAGACTATAAAAACTCCAACAGTCCTGACATTCTGCAAAACTTTCAGGCTATGGAGAACAGGCTAACACAGTAGCTTGGCCTTTTACCATTGGATTAAAAATGCAAGACATAGTTCTTTGATTTCCATGAGGATCATCTGCTAGTAATTACAATGTGAAAAAATTCATTTCTTACCATAATAAATTTATATATTATCTTAAAGGGGAAAAAAAATAGTGCACCCCAGTAGTATTGCAAAAGATGTTGGAACCAGATTCTCTGTTTCGTGTTCCCAGCTCCTCACACATTCCAGTCACGTATCTTATCTATTCCTCTGCCTGTCTGTCCATTAAGTAGGAATAAAATTCAAAGGATGCCTGGTGTCTTTTGCACTTTTTTAATTTGACTGTTGGTTCAAGGCCATGTTTCAGCAAAGCATGTCAGCATTTGTTTAAGTCTCACTGCCTTTAGAGATGAGTGCAGTGTTTTGAGAAACTGAGGCCTCTGAAGCTGTGTGAAAACAGTACATCCTCAGTATAAATAATATCTCTTGCTTTATCTGATTTGTGATGGGCCATGATTTCTTTTTTTCCCCTGCTTTTTAAAGCAACTGCATTCATTTATCATCATCCAGGGACCTATTTGGGTAGTCAGTGGACAGAAAACACGGCATGAATCTGTTGGAAAAATAATTTGGCTCATGTAGTCCTTCTAAATATAACCCCCTGATCAAAGCACAGAGTGTCTTTTATAAGTCCTATCCAAAACAGATATTAGATGAAGAATATACTGAAGCCTTCAGACTTTTGACTGTGCCTTTTCAAAGGCATGCCATCCTGAACGTACCATCATGTGATGTTGTTTGAACTGAGCAAACATTTTTCCTTCAACTTCTTTCTCTTGCATTATACAGCTTTAAAAAACCCAAACCAAAAAAAAAAAAAAAAAAGCCTCTTCAATTAAAATGCTGGGGGTTTTTGAAGGCTGCTGGAGAAGAGCCGTTGTGATGCCATGTCTTAGAACCAATTTTTTTATTTGTAGCAGCTCATGGACATAAATAAACATAAACTGTTTCAGGGTTTTGTGAAACATTCATAAATATGAGAGTCCTTGCAGCTGAAATGGAATCCTTCTGAAATGACAGTTAATAAAAGCTATTTTTGATTTAGTTACTAACCAGTTTGTACTGTAACAAGTGTCTTTCAGGTGACTCTTGCTGTTTTGGGCAGAGATACAGGTGTAGGCATATGACTGAACCCTGGTGCATCTTTACCAATAACTGAGCATTGAAACTTCATTGAAATGCTTTTCCAATGCTGTGGTTTTCTAAAACAAAATTATTAGCTTCTCTGGGGGTGCAATCACAGGAGAGAAGGACGTGCAGAGGCATGAGGCTTTCCTACAAGTGCACCAGGGAGAGAAAGCTGTTGTTCTTGTAAAACTGCCACAAACAGCGCTAATTAATATACTGATTTTACAAGTGATGTAGGGGACTTATGTAGACAGAATTAATTATTAAGATCTCTTTCTTCAAAACACTGTTTCTAAGCTGCTTTGCATGATTATAACGTGAACCTGCCCTACAAAGAAGTTGCAGATCTGAGATCACATCCAGACAAGAGTCTTGTACTTTATCAACAGTTTGAAGATGAATGTATGCACACACCTGGTAAAATTAGGGAGGCTGGTTCAGAGAGATGCTGTCAGGATCAAAGCCTGGGGAGTGTGACACAGTGAGTGAAGTCAACACGCTTCAGGGGAAAGGAAGACTTTACCAAGTCAGTGACAATCCCTGTGACTGCTCCCTCACTTTCTAGTTTTGAAAGTATAAAGTTTTTTGATAGTTCTACAAACTTTACCATGTCATTTTCATCAGAATGCAGAGAGGGATGTAGTAAACAAATCCTCCTCTGATTATGCTGGAATTGCTCTCTCTTGGTACTGGATTTACTCCTGAACTACCTGCAATAATCTTCAGTAGCTATTCTGTAGTGAACTGGGTTTATTTTTTGTTTGCTTTGGGTCATTTTAAGTTTTTTTGGTTGGGGTTTTTTGTTTTGGTTTGGTTTTTTTTTGTTTTGGTTTTGTTTGGGGTTTTTTTGGGGGGGAGGGGGGTTGCAGCTATCTAATTGGGGTTCATGCTTCAGGGACCTCTTTTTAGAATTACAGCTAAAATCAGGCCTTGCAGCAGAGAAGGATTTGCAACAGACCAGAGACCAGATTGTTATTTCTAATGCTGGTTTTATTCTTAGCCCTATATAGGGATGCTCCTCGTGTCTGGAGCACACATAAAAATGAGATATTGATGACTTTCAGACTCCAAAACCCTTTTGTTAGTCTAGAATGCAATTATATAAGTGGCAGTAAGTGATGCCAGAATGAGATTAATATAGGCTGCTTTGCTCCTCACTGATACAGGTAGGAATAAGAAGATCTAGGGAATGACTATTGAAAGTGTTAAGCAATTAAGGTGGCTAACAAAAAAGTGGAGACTGACTGGTTTTTCTTTAACTTTATGATAATTTGAAGAAATGAGCAGCTGCATTATATAAACCATCAGATGTGATGATGCATTACATACATAATTCTTATTTCACTTAAGAGCAGCTTCAAAAGAGCTAATGCTCCTTCTCAATCTGATTATAAGGAAATGGAGAATATTAAATTATTCAAGTCTCTCTTTACAGCCTAAATGTTTACATCCATCTAACTTAATAAAATTAAAAATAGACTTTTTGCAATTTGAAAGCAATTTAGTATACAAAATGACAATAGTGTACAAGTGGAGGTTCAGCCTCCTCCAATAGGATCATGCCTCTGTACTGGTTGGGTTTGGGGCAGAATCTGTTCACAGTTTTATATCTCTATAAATTGAAAGTGACTTCATTAGTGCCACTATACCTAATCTGTGTAATTCAAGTAAGAACTGAGACCCTGGAGGTTGAAAAGCACAATGTGGAATTGCAATAACTCTGAAGCCAATCACTGTAAAATTTCCCTTATGTTTCATGGGTAGTGAAGTATCTGGATACCTGGATAAACTTTGAGTAGTTGGGGGAATATAAATTCTGAGGGTTGAGTTGAGTTGCTGTCACTACGTGCCTTTATAAAAAGTCCTTTTCCACCTGTCTTACAAGCCCCTTTTCATTACTGGGAGGTAGCAGAGGTACCAGAGCCTTCTCCTCTAAAGAACTCCAATTCTCTCAGCCTTTCTTCATAGGATAGGTGCTCCAGCATTGTGATCATCTTCATGGCCTCCCCTAGACTTTATATTTTTTGGAACATGAGACGTGTCCTTCCTCCAGGGCCCAGATCTTACCAGAGTAGAGGGGCAGGATCAGCTCCCTAAACTTGCTGGCCACATTTGCCCAGGACACATTTGGCTCTCTGGGATGTGAGTTTACTTTGTTGGGCCATGTTGAGCTTCATGCCCCCCAACACCCCCAAGTTCTTCTCCCCAGGGCTGCTCTCAATCCATTCTCTGCCCAGCCTGTGCTTGGGATTGCCCTGACCCAGGTGCACTTGGCCTTGTTGAATTTCATGAGGTTTGCACAGTTACACTCCTCAAGCCTGGCCAGGTCCCTCTGGGTGACATCCCTTCCCTCCAGGATGTTGACTGCACCACACAGCTCAGTGTGGGGGGAAGACTTGCTGAGGTTGCACTCAATCCACTGTCTGTGTTGCCAGCTAAAATGTTAAAGGGTGCCCACTGATGTGTGATAGCCCATTCACTAAAAAATAAACCACACCAGGGGAAAAAGACTTTGCTCCTTTTTTGAAAGTATAATATTAAAACATATTGAACTTAAATAAGTCCATTGAATTTCACTGTTAGAGAATCACTTGAAAAGTTACCTAAACTGACACTAACAGTGTGCTGGGAAATGAAGCAACAGAACAAAGTTCTGATCTTATTTATACTGATATAATTAAGGAAGATTGTAGGCTCTTTGGTCTTTAAGGTGATCCTTGTGCATGAGGAGGGGCAATGGGGGCTACAATAATAAAACTAATATACCAAAGAAAATCACTGACACCGCTGTAAACCTGTTTTATGGGTAACAGTAAAGCTGCTCAACACATAAAGCATCCATAACACATTTTTCTCAGGAGTTTGTTCACATAATACGCACACAAGTGTGGGAATGAGAAGGGTGATTATCTTCTACATTAAAGTCTTTTTTATGTCTCTCTGGAATATAAAGCAGCTGTAGGAAAGAATTTACACCTATATTCAGCTCCCTGCACATGATGTCTGGAACATAGAGGTGATATGTGTGTGAGTGAGTGGGAACAATGCCTATATATATTTCAGTGCCAAACTGTTTTCTGCTTTGCAGTGCTCAGAGGGAAACTTGAGCACAGGATTTTGCTTGAGCACAGGACGTTGACAGGCTCCCAAATTTTACTGGTGCCCTTTCTAGGAGTGGGTTTACTCAAGGCAACATGAAATAAAATCTGTAAACCTTGTCCTTACTGCAGACAAAGCGGGGAGGTGGCCTCCCTTTCTCTGCAAAGAGGAATCTGGTGTGTTGAGTTACCAGCTGCTCCTGCCATAGCTACACCTGAGGATGCTGTGGGGGAAGGATTCAGATTTTAGGCCAGACAATGTGGATGAGACAAAATGTCTCCTGTGAACACTTGTCTGCACTGTGTAGGGCAGCTGGTGTCACTGCTCCTGGTTTGCTTCTGGGCCTCTTGGGGCTCTATGGAAAATCCCAACTATTACACTGCAAAAAAATAGATCAGTCTCTGTCTGCAGCTCTTCTACACAGAGCAGCACTGATAGCCAGGTCACCCTTAACTTCTCTAGTGCTGGTAAAGCTGCTATTTCTCCTCTATTAGAACATTAAAAAAAGCCAAAAAATCCAGCTCTTTTAGAGTGCGGCAACTGTGCACACAGCTCCGGTGAAATTTTTGAAATGCACCATATTTCAGAAGCATCCACTAATTAGAGCTGTCCAATTGCAGCCCTAATTTTTCAAATTTTTCAGATCTTCTGAGGGATTGATGCTTTCATTGATCTTTAAGAGGAGTGGACAGTCAGAGCATCTGAAAATCTGTGGGACAGGCAGATGAATGTTGATGCACCAGAGGGAGAGTGTGGAAAGACAATGCTTTGTTTGACATTACTAATTGTTTGGTTTTGGCAATTAAGTATTTTTTGAAGCAAGTGCCTGATTTGGTGAGAGATGAAAGGGGATTAAGGGTAACCCACTGAAACTTGTTTCTAGCCCTGGCTCTGTATTATGAAATTAGTTTTTGTTTCAGAGTAAAACACACAGATAGACTTGGAGCTAGGGAAACTCTCAATTATCTGTATATACAGAGAAATGCCTTTCTGTAAGATGTCATCTTCTTATGTGACAGTCTTCTAAATATATTCTTTTGAATGTTTTAATTATTTGGTGATATTTTTAAAAGTAGCAGTTAGAAGGAAAATAAATAGATTGTGATGGAAAACTATTGGAAATATTTGTTTATTCTTTTATTTCCTCAAAATATATTCAAAACCAATTTTTTTGGCCATTTTAAAACACTGCTGCTGCTTTGGTCAAGAGGAGTATAACCCTCTGTCAAGAACTGTTTGATACCATTATGAAATATTGATTTTAGTGCCTTTTTGTTAAAATAATAATAATACTGTGTTGTTTGCTTCAGCTGAGGAGCAATTACCCTGAAGTTAGGTGGTAAACACAGACTCCAGCAGGAGTTTGTGTTACTGTGATTATCAGACACACAGACACTTTATGGAATGACCTTAAGAACACTCTGAAGTGTTTTGGGCACTTTTAATCCAGACCTTTTCTGCACCAAATGTCTACTTGAAATTCAACCTGATATACCTCCAAAGACTTGAGACTTAATTTTCCACACAAAACAAAAATCAATGAAAAAAATTAGACCTTACAAACTATTCTCTTTAAAGGAAGGATGGAGTTTCCAAAACAATTAAATTAGTTTACAAAACACACAGAAGAAAAACAAAGACCTAGGATGCCAAAAATTTTGGATGTGTTTTCAGGAATGTGAATGGATTTTATAAAAGGTTCATCCAGGCTCCTGTAACTCCTTCCACAAGGCTGATCCTTGGCCATCCTGGAATCCACTGCCAGTCACCAGCTCCATCTCTGTGGCTTTTTAGATGATCTTTTTCTGTAGCTGCAGCTCTCAATATAAAAAAGGAGCAGCAGAAAAGGACATACAAAAGGAAGCAAAAAAAGAAAAAAAAAAAAGAGAGAGAGGAAAAGAACAGGGCTCTTAACAGTACAGCTTGATTTGATGTTTTGCCTGAATCTTCACAAGTGTAAATATTTGACTGCATTTTTGGTGCTTTTTTTATTCCCCTTCAGGTAGAGTATTTGTTTACACAGCATAACATTTCCTCCTTCCTCTCTTCTGTTCTTTCACTTCACGAGTGAAAATCTGCAGCTTTTTAGGCAAGGGTTTAGAGATAATAACAGTAGTGAGTGTGAACATTGCTTTGTCTTGAAATTGTATAAATCACTCTCCTTTTACTAAAGCCTTCCATTGGAAGAAACATTTGAACTTTGACCCATTCTTTTGCAGCCTAATGCCAGCAAGAGCCCAAACAGACCTGGAAAGCTTGGTTAACAAAACCATCAGATTTTTTAATGTGAACATCCAAGTTTCAAATCCTTGCTCAGGTGAGACCTTCCTTACAAAGAGGAGGGCAATTTGGCAGCTAGTGCTGGAAGTCTTGCTTGACTACTGTCTACTTCATTAATCTTAATGAATGCTGGGAGCATATATGCCAAGAATATTGCCCTCTTTTACATGAGAAAAATAGCACAGAGTTCTATTCCCGAGGAAAAAAGAAAAATTTTAAAAAGTATGCCCCTTCTCTAGGAATCACATTCATTATTTAATCTTTCATCCAGTTTCCAGCAGGTGTTTCCTCCTACCACATGCATGTGGTAGGATAGTTCAGGTTCAGGGGAGTTTACCTTCCCTGTGGAGGTTTTTGTTGTTTTTTTAGCAGGCAGCCACAAACAACTACACATATGTTCTTTCACATGTGTAGAGATATTTGGTTATAAAGCTTACCTGGTTCTATATGATGGTTGATTTTAAATACCATAAAAGAAAAACAAACAAACAAAAAACCCCTAATTTAACCTTAAAAATCCATAAACAAAAGCATGTGTTGTCATCTGGGAGGTTCATACCCCATTTCTGGGATCTTGCACAACAGAATAGTCACAAAGAAGATTTAACACTGCAACATGTCTGACATTAAAAATATCCCTCTTTCGAGTGATTTTCCTGAAGTGAAGTATATAGCTGTAAGATTTAGGAGTAGCTTAATTTGAGAATATTGAAACCTGATGATTGAGTGAAACAGCTTTTCCTAACGAGTACCTTGCTCCCAAGGTACAGAAGATGACTTGCAATTTTTTTTCTTAATGAAAATGGAATAGGAGGAATTAGGTTTCACAGGCCTGTTTCAGAAGTGCTAATGCAAGAAGCAAATCAGTAATGAAAGTACAAATTTTTTTTTTGTCATGTAAAGGAAAGTTGCTGAACCTATAATGACTGACAAGGGCCGATTTTCACATTACTAACAATTTTCTCTGTGTGTTTTATTATGAAATTATTGGACACTTAAATACCTTAATAAAATTATCAGATTTGAAAGACCAGCATGGGATAGTGTGGAAGATGTCATGCTGTCATCTGTGCCATTTCCCATTGAAAAGATTCAATCTTATTTATTTTGACTTATGAGTTAGGAAAGAACATATTTTCTAGAAGAACATGCAAGCACCCCACAATTTGTTATTTACACCCATGGCTTCTCCAGGACAGAAGGTCAGGTAGGTTGATGATTTTTCTGTCTTAATTTGGTCATATTGCTTGACTTGTGGGACAAAAAATTATTCAAGACTGTAATATTCTTTTAAATCACAAAAGACAGGAAAAACCCACTCATTTGTCTGGAAGCAGATACAAGATTGTAGTAGAGAAATTGAAATTAGTGGAAATTATTTGGGAATCGACTTTGTGACACCCAAAAATATTTCCTTGATGAGTTCCTAAACTCATGACGTTCTGAATCTATTATGAACTTTTAAGCTATATTGAGCTTTGCATCCATAAGGTCAGCTCTCAATGAAATACTGTTCTCTGTCTGTTCTCTGTGGAGAAGGGTATCCTTGAAAACCAGATTCAATATCTCCTCGGGTTTTCATACTGAACTAATCCTCTGGGAATCTCACTCTCCCTTCAATTCAGCTGTTTTGGTCTTTGGGAATGATTTCATACCATTTGAAGAAATGAATCCAACTTCTGTGACTCTGACATACCCAATACTGCATGATTTTATATAAGTGCGTCCTGGGAAGTAGTATGTAGCTAGACTGAAATATGGACAGTGTGGGTTCCCATTAGCTGAAATACCTAAAGAAATGGTTATATTTAGAATTTTGTTCACTTAGGCTTAATAGAGCTCCACTTTAAGTTAGTGAAAATTGGTTTCATTTTCTCTTGCTACCATTAATAGCTATTAGAGTTGAAAATAAGGCTTTAAACATATCATTAAGGTACACTTAAGTAACTTGCAACTGACAATTAACTCAGCATGGTAATACATTATCATAACATTTTTCTTTGATAGGTTTGTCTCTTAAAAGATATGAGGAAAGACAAAGGATGGTTTTGTAAGACTCCTGATGATTTTTTTTTCTACTTTATTGTAGAAATTTTGTTATTTTATCAGTGAAATGTGTTCCATCATATATGTTCAGAAAACATTTATTTGTTGCTTCATAGAAAGGTAGAATCATAGAATGATTTGTTGTGATAAGGGACTTTAAAGATCATCTAGTTAGTTCCCAACCCCCTGCCAAAGGCAAGGACATGTTCCACCAAACCAGTTTGCTGATAGCTGGTTTGATGGCAGGCAGTTGTAACAGACTCTGTGGAGGGGCAGTCTGGGTTTTGTTGCTTTGTTTCTGTGGGTACAGTGTTCAAGTGCGATGGATGCAGAAGAGAATTTGCTACACACTTCATGGATCTTAAGGTTTGGGAGATTACTTCAATAACCAAAGAAAGATACAAGCAGAATTCAGACCCATATTCAAGCATAGTTTGCTTTCAGGTTTTATTAAAATCCTCTGCAGCAGGAAGCATGATGAGTTCTAAGAAAAAAATCTGATTACCGATGTCTCAGCACAACATGCCATGTGTTTTCCCTTTCAAGAAAGTAGTAAAAATCCAGTGCTAAACTGGGAGCACTGTTTGTGCTGATTTTGAAGATTGGAGTTGATGGTGAGTGAGTGGGTGTGGAGCTCCTCAGTACAAGGACCAAGGACTGCCACTCCCCAAAGCCAAGCTGGAACCTTACAACGACAGCCCAGCTTCGGTGACATCCTCCACTCCTTTCAGAGCCAATGAGCATTGACCTTATCCTGTCAATGTACAAAATGATGTGGGCAGCAGTGGCTTTGTGAAAACTGGACACATTTATCCAGGACGTTTCATCGCATTACCACAGAGTCACTCGTAGAAGTGTAGCTCAAATATGTGATAAGTTTTTTGTAGTGAAGCTAGAAATGTAACAAAGGCAACAGTAGTGTGAGTGAATGCTTTTGCAAATGCTCTAAAACCAAACCCACCAGTGCCAGGAACACAAAATCCCATCAGTTCTGTGCCCCAGATCTCCTCTTCTGCTTTCCTGCAAATTCACTCTTGAACATATTGGTTTGAAAATTGCACACCTTAGGTCTCTGCAGCCTGGCAGTCTGAGTAGTTTGTTTTGTTTTGAACACTTTCACCATGCTTAAATCTGCAGACCTTAAAGAAATCAGACTGGTTGCATAAATTCTCCTGCAGCTGATAGTAGCACAGCATCCAAGCATAGTATTTCCTAGCTCACTCTCCTCCCTTTGCTCCTCAATCATTTCTTGAAAATTCCTTCATAATAACCTTATCCAAACCATAAATATGAAAGTCAAATAAGCCCAAAGGAGATTTATCATCCTCTGACTCGGCACTCCTTTTATGATTAATAATGACATTGATTCCTTTGGAAATGAAACAAAAATTAATTTAAAGGTTCTGATTGGTTTTAGTATTAGGTAAACTTAACATATTGAATGAGCGTAAAACAATTATCAGTCTTATTAACAAAATTAGCTACAGCAAATTTACCAGAAGGAAACTGTTGCTATTTAGCTCCCTAATTATGTCACTATTCTTTGTGACCAAATGATATAATGAAAATAATTTGATCTACTGGTGCTGCATAGAGAATTTTCCAGGAGCAGCTGAACATCATAATCTGTTTTGAGTGTATGTTTTCCTACGCTTCTTCTGTTTCAGAAAGTAGAGGTCAAGGGCTTCAAAGAACTTTGCAATGAAGTGAAGTTGAACTGCACTAGGCAGAATATGGAATAGATTCTTTTACTATTATGAAATGTTAGATAACCCTTTCCTTGAGGCCTGAACCCTTTGCCTTATTGAAGTGATCTATGGTGTATGAATTTCAGACTCTGGTAAAGCATAGGATGTCTTTTATTCTGCCTGGCAGTAAGGCCAAGGATTGGATTTTCCATGCTGTGCTGTTGTCTGCCTATTTCCTTGCCTCAATCCAAGCACATAAACTTGGTAAATTTTTCTTTCCAGCCCTGAGAGCTGATAAAGGAGAGAGCAGTTGGATGCCCTCTAGACACAGGCGTTTCAGCCCAGGGGGACAGTCACCTGGTCAACCTTGAAGGCCACCCAAGCACTGGTGACACACAGAACTTGGGGTGCCAGCTCTCATCTATTCTGTGTGAGTGTCCTGTGCTCATGGGTTAGAAGTGCAGTGGGGTAGAAGCAACGAGAGCTGACGAAGCTGATGAGAGAAGTCATACCTGATCTCGGAAATCTTCTTGCAAAATGTCTCTACTAGCACTCCTGTACTTCCACCTCAGCAAGCATTTAAATAGTGGGGTCTCTGAGCATTTCTGTCTTACCAGATCTGTCTGCTCTCCCTGCCTTCATCCTGACTGGTCAGGATACGACCCTCACTCTGTATGTGTCCTCATTTCTTCCACTTGCCCTCTGCCTTCCCTGAATTGTCATCAGTGGACAACTTGGTCCAGGGTCCAGGCACATTTCCTAGCCTCATACCTATAACAGCTGTCCCCATTTCTAAGTAGAAACTTCCCCCTCTCCCTCTGAGTGTAGCTTTATGAACTGGAAAAAGGAGGTTAAGACATTCTGGTACGGTAAGAAACCTGCAGCATGAGAGTGATCTGCATATTGTAAAACTGCCTTAGATTGTAACAATGAACTTCAATATGATCAACTCCAATATTAAACTACACAGAAGTGAAGGGGAAAGCTCCTGTGGAATAGAAGCCCCTTGAGTACATCCCCTGGATGCTTGCTTAATGCTTATGAAGATGCTCTGAACTACACAACTTATTTTCTTGCCTACACGCCGACTTTACATCTTTATGGTTTGTGTCCTCTGGGAAACATTTTATTTTTGTTTCATTATTTAAAGCAAGCCTAATATTAATGATGGGGCTGCTGTGCATTAAAGCACTGTGCTACCAATACACATCAGCTCATAACTTTTGGTGAGGCTTTCTGCATAATTAATGTCCAAAGGAGAGTACGCTGACACAAAATCAAGGATTTAACCATGTTTACTGTTGCTTGTGAGAATTAGATCATTTCATGCTGGATCTACTAAGCAACTGAAGTAAGGTGAGCCTCTGAGTAATTGTTAAATTTATAGACTTCTCTTAAATAATCAAACACAAAGAACTTGAAATGTTTTGTAGCCTGATTCTTATACAGCATGATCAGAAAACTGAGATGCTGTACATAAGATACTTGGGTGCCATCAGATGGACCAGTGCAAGAACTAGCAAGCAAAAATCATGCCCTCATAGGAGTTGCCCAATCATCCCCTAACTGCTCAGTCTTATAAAGTTTCCCAAGGTATTTCTTGAAAGAGTTGTTTTAGGCCCCAGAAGACGTTCCAAATATCACAATTTTTTGACAATTTCAACAATTCCAAACATGACTGGAACAGAAAGGGCTTTAAATGGGAAATCAAACCCACACGTGCTTCTATTAACCTCTGGTTTGGAATATTTTAAATCATTGCACACCTTTCTATATATTTCTGATTAGCAATGCTCTGGCATCTGGTTAAAAGCACATAACAAGTCATATGGCTCAACTTCTCTAAGAAATAAATATATAGGGAGTATCGTGTCAGTGTGAGAAAGATTTAGAAGACTGAACAGGCACCTAGTTCAAAGAGAGTTTAGAAAGATGACTTGAGGGGTAAAATACAACAAGCCATGTTCCATAAAATCTGTTGTTTTAGGTGGGAAGCAGAGGGATTTTTTCCTTACCAATGGATTATGGTAAAATTGTAAGAAACACAAAATCATACTCATGCGGTCCTTAAAGAGGCTTTAGATCCAGGAGAGCTAATATATACACCTTCTGCAGCCAGAAACACTCAGTCCTTTGTTTTGAAAGGCATTTTCCATCAGTCACTCGCTCCTCTAGCTCCTTCTCAACATTATTAAGCATTACAAATCAGACATGAGAAAGAGGTTCCTATACAATCAAAGCATTAATGTTGGGTGTTCATTGTGATATTCCAAAGGGTTCTTTTGATTTCCTGAGGGGATTTGTTTCTTTCCCAAATTGGATAATACCTACTATTCTTTCTGTACCTTTTATAGAAGCTCTCCTGGTTTTCCTTTTAGATATCCTGAAGTGACAAGTATGGGTGGCGACCCTTGCTGAAGTTCCCCTGTTAGATGAGAATGTTTGTTGGGTTGTCCCTGAGATGACAAGATGTGTAACATTTCCCTAGACATCTTCCTGTTTAGTTTAGGATGCTTTCTCTGAAGTATGGGTGTTCAGTGATGGGTACATAGTGCACAGTTCAGAAATGGCATCCAAAATTAAGCCATCTGTAGGATATACTCGTGAACATCTGGCTCTCATCAGAGCATGGAGGCTTTAAGAGAAACTATGACTTGGGTTTTTGGGGGGCTTAATATGTTTCCCCATTTGCATCCTTTGCTAGGAAAACAGAAACTGTTATTCTCCAAATCCATATTCAGAAGGGATGGATCTTTTTTCAGTGGGTCAGAGCCTACCATGCTTCAACCTTAACACAGAAATTCCTTTTTACAAATCCAGTTTTCCAGTCCCTGATGTGACACGATTAAGAATAACAGAGTTCCTGCATATGTTACTCCTGCACTTCGTTTTCTCAGTTGTATCTATGAGTGAAATGCATTTAAACGCCAAAAATACGTAGCATTTCTAAAGCTGATTGTTATTAATATTGTTCTGTTTGGGTTTTTATAGCTGTAAACCTTTTTGAAGTGCCTAGCAAAAAGCGAGAGGAGCAGCTTTGGAGGGGGGAGAAAACTTTGAAATCCACAGAGCAGAAGCTTTAATCTCCAGTTGTGACTGACATCAAACAAAAGTGCAAAAACTCGCTTTGTTCTTGAGAACAAAGGGTGTGTTTGTTGTTTGTTCAGGGTAAGTGAAAGGCCCCCATGAAGTCCCACTGAAGATGTTTAATGAATCTGGCAGCCTCCAAGCTGTCTCTTCTACAGCATAATCCTAGAGACAGACTCATCACACATAATTTAGCAGAGTGTGACACAACAATCTCTGCTCAGGAGACACTTTGGAGAGGGAATACTTTTATTACTCAACAGCACAGACCCCTCAGGGCTGGTGCTGTGGAGCAGAGCTCTTGGTGGTGGTGGCCACACTTTCATCTCTGAATTGAGGAGTATTGCTCAGGTATTGCTTATTAAGCTTCTTTTAACTCTTAGCTAAAATCAAGTTAATTGTACTGTCTTTAGTGCAGGGGCAGGGATTTTGGCAGCTTCAGCTTCTAGGAGAAGTCAAAGTCAAGAATATCTAAGAAAGAAGGAGACTTGCTACCAAAATCAGGTCAAACAGAGACATGGGTATCAGAGAAAGGAAGGGAGAAGTATCAAAATTGTAACAATAATGGAAAATACTACAAAAAAAATCAAGTGAGTGAACATTCTTAGATGTCGGATCCATTAAGGTTTACCACATATATGTCATCTTTTATCAGTTTCTCCTACTTGATCATTCCTTGCATGAGTAGACTAGGAATAACCATGGTGTGTCTTCAACCTCCCTTGTCCTTGCTATGATCTAATGTTTAGAGCCTGGGTATTGTGGAATTTGGGCTATTTACTGCCAGGTCTCATGTCCTGCTGCCAGGCTAAGGATGTTCTGTGTGTCTGGGAGCATGTGGAGTAGCTGTTGTGTACTTTTATTTATGGTCTGGGCATGTATTGCCCATGAAAAAGACAGAGGGGGCTTAAATCCCCTTTAGACTTGAGTGTTTAGGTGGCTGCTTTAACCTTCTCCTAGTTAAATCAATTTTCAGCCGTGCCTCATTCTGCATAGGGGCAATCCATTTTCACACTTCTTTGACACTCTTTCTTCTATAAAATGGGCACAACCTTATATGCCTGCTTTGGGATAAACTGTGGAGTGGAGTGTGACCACTCACGGCAGCGCCTGTGAAGAAGAGACTGGTCTCTTGGAGAACATCATGGTTAGGGTTTGTTTATTTTCCCTAGCTTCATCATGACATCAATCACGAGGAATTATTTTTTATCTCCACTGCTGGATGTAAATGCAAAATGCATTTGTAGTGTAGATGTCAGCCACTCCTGGGACTGCTGAGAGTCTAAGCGTTATCTGCTGCTGCATTTGATCCCCCTGCCAAATGCCAACCAGAGCCCCAGAAAACCATCAAACATCAGGTCTGATGACTGGGACTTAGGCTTGGTACCACAGCAACCTTGATTCCCTGGAACACAATATACATCCCCTTTCTAAGAGCTTCTCTGCCCAGCATCATTGTTTGAAATATTCTTTGTTCTCTCTTAAATTGCAAGAATATTGTAGGATCTATCTAAAATAACAGTCCGTGTTTCCCTCCCTTCTTCCCCCACCCGTTATCAAATCAGACGTCCAAAATCAAGTGCCTGTGTGCTCTGCTGACAAGCACAAGGGGATTAGGGAGTGATGGTTTTAACAAAACTGGCTCAAGGTTTTGTAAAATGCATCTTGGAGCCTGAGCTCTGAACGAGCCATAAAATTCCTCCCATGAGGTACAAGTAAGGTTTCTAAAAGACTGGATCAGAACTTAATAATGTTTTTTCCTAAGTTATTTTTTTCCTTGTTTTCTAAAAGGTGCCAGAAAACCATCTGACTTTTTAAGATGCTGTAAGACTAACAATGACTTAATGTAACTATTGTGTAAAAAATCGCAAATATGTTTTACCACCATCAAAAAGAACTGATTTCTGGGCTGCATGCAAACCATTTGGGGCAATTAGCATGTAATTTAATTTGCATTAATCAGCACAAGGTCAGCAAGAAATTAACTTTGGGTGTAGATTTTACATATAACAGCATTTGAGAAGAAGGGAGGAACTGTTTTTACAGGGTGTTAATTTGGAGCTAAGTGCATTCAGCAAGTTTGGCGGGGTTTGGCCTTGCAGGAGAAAGATGAATGATGTGGATTTGGGAGCACTGAAAGCACAAAATGATGTGGCAATTTACCAAGCATTTAATGTTGCAATATATAAACACTTTAACAGACTTCTTGGCACTTGTAAAGATCAGAGCACAGGTTTTGCTGAAGCACGGAGCACTCAGCCGAGTGCACTGAAGGACTGAATGTGGACAGGATCCCACAGGACTGCATGCACTGACCATGGGTTGTGCCAAATGATTCAAGAACACGGCCAGATATCCCAAAAGTGCAGATCTCCCTGCAGCTCTGCAGCATTTCCTTACTGGAAGGAATTTGGGCAAATTGTGTGCCACTTCAGGCCTCCAGCCATTCCCTCTGCAGCCATTTCATTTCACAAAGTCTCCTGGGGCTCCGTGAGCCTGTCATGTGAGCAACATGGCATGTGTTGTGAGAAACCCACTGCTGATGACACAGAAATTGTTTTTGACAAATGTTATCTGAGCACCTGGTTCTAGGAAATGAGATGTTAAGAAGTCTGGTGGTGTTTGGCTATGGTGAGGTGGTACATAAAATGTATATGTCTGATCTTACACCTTTTTCATTGAATGAAAAGCATTTATCAATTTTATCAAAAGTTGTGTGGTGTGGAAGGTGTCTGAGTGAGTCTCTTGTATTTCTTGTTTTTTCACAGAGGGTAATCTCAAGGGTTTTTGAAGCTGCCACTTTTCCCTCTGTAGTTCACACATATCTTTGTTGTAGCATGGTTAGAAAGAACAAGGGGCAGCACTGCACAGCTTATTTTAAGACAGGATGCCATGGCCATGTCTGCAACCATTGCCTAAATATTCTTCCAGGAACAGAACTTTTGGACAAAGTAGGCATAGAGGCCTCACATTCAGTTATTTACATTCAGCTGAGATGCTGAGGTTGACCCTGCTTCTTGCCTCTTCAGAGGGAGATCCATGGCAGGGTGAACTGGAATTGAACTGGAATTGAACTGGAAGTCAAAGGGGATTGATTATGCTTTTGGGCTTCTTTGTTAAGTTGCCAAACTTAAATGGCATTAATCAGACCACAGCCTGTCTGAAGGAACTGGCTACACAAAGACTTTTGTAAAGGACACCACTTTGGGACTAAGAATTAGGATCCAGTTTGATCACAAACTGGCTTCATATCTTTATGAGAGAGCTTAGTTTTACTTGAGCTTTTCTCACTCTGTGGCTTAGGATACATTTATATCATCCACTGAAAGATTCATGCTGCTGTGCACAGCCTGCCCTGGCAAAAAGCTATTTGTGAATGGACTTACCTGATTTCGTGTGTTGCTTCCACTGCTTCAGTGAGGTTTTGGTATCTTGACACTCCATCTCAGCAAGATATCCTTAAACAATATTCCCTAGTTAGCTCACTATTAAAGTATGTTTAATTTTTTTAGTAACATGACAGACTAATAAAAGAAATTTTACTTCAGAATCATAGAATTACATTGATTGGAAAAGATCATTGAATCAAAGTGTTAGCCCAACACTGCCAAGCCCAGCTCTAAACCATGTCCCCAAATCCCACATCTCTATGTCTTTTAAATCCCTCCAGGGATGGTGACTACCACTTCCCTGGAGAGCTTGATCCAATGCTTGATAACTCTTTCAGTGGAGAAGCTTTTCCTAATATCCAACCTAAATCGCCCAGGTACAACCTGAGGCTGTTTTCTCTTGTCCTGTTCCTTGTTACTTGGGAGAAGAGCCTGACCCTACCTGGCTACACCTTTCTATCAGGGAGTTTTGGAGTGAGAAAGTCACCCCATAACCTCTTTTTCTCTACAGTAAATACCACCAGCTCCCTCAGCTGCTCCTCACTGGACTTGTGCTCCAGACCCTGCCCAGCTCTGTTCCCTTCTCTGGGCACTCTCCAGCCTCTCAATGTTTTTATTGTAGCAAGGGGCCCAAAACTGATTCCAGGGTTTTGGGTGTGGCCTCACCAGTGCTGAGCACAAGGGGACAATCATTTCCCTGGTCTTGCTGGCCACACTATTGCTGACACAGACCAGGATGCCCCTGGCCTTTTTTCCCACCTGGGTACATTCCAGCTCATGTTTAGCTCCTGTCAACCAGCAAACCCAGGTCCTTTTCCACTGGGCAGCTTTCAGCCAAGTCTGTGGCACTGTGTGGGGTTGTTGTGACCCAAGGACAGGACCCTGCATTTTGCCTTGTCAGATCTCATACAACTGGCCTCAGGTCACCAATCCAGCCTGTCCAGGCTCTGCCTTTCTATCCTCCAGGAGATCAACACTCCTATCCAACTCAGCGTCGTCTGCCAAATTACTGAGGGTGCATTCAATCCTCTCATAAAGATCTTTGATAAGGATACATTTTTTTAAAAATAAAGATACTTTCTTCTTCAAAAAAGTGTGCTCTGACATTTTAAGGAAATCCTTAGCCTTAGAATCTCAGTTTGTGCAGAATTTTCATCTAAGGTTTTGAAATGCATCCGTCTTCTGGGTGTTTTTTCTGATTTATTTCTTCCTTCTCACAAACCTAGATCTTAACTCTGAATTACAGGTCCTACAAAACTCTGTGCGTTTGGGCACTTAGAATCATGAAAAATCACTAGTCATTTTTTAACATCTTGCACAAAACTGTCAAGTGTCAGATGACATGAGGAAGGTCAAAGAAAAATGTGTTGTAAATCTAGCTGAAGATTTATATCCTAGCTCTTTCATTTTAATCAATGTTAATAGATTTTTAAAGACAGAAAAGGAAGAAAGGCAGAGTATCCTTTGAACAAAAAATGTTAGGTAGAGAGTTTAAAGCATTAAAAATAGTGTGGTGATTTTATTTTTCAATAATGAAATAAACCTGATTAGTGAAGATAACAGCTGAGGAAACAAGTGTCTGTGTTAATTCATTTTTAAAATAGTAAAAATTACTTTGTAGTTATTAGTTTTATTGTTAGCACAACTCTATAGAAGTGATACATTTCCTTCCCTTCAGAGCAGTTTTAAATAGAAAATCTTACTATTACCAGGTAATGAATCAAGTGTTCTCAACCAGTATTTATAACCAAAGATCAATTCATCTGTTTTGAATTATTCAAGTTTTTATTTTGTTTCCCTTCCCATAGGACAATACCATATTACCTACCTTTTCAGGAAACTTGGTGGATGATGAGTTTTCCCCATAGGCCTTTATTTCATGTTGGATAGTGTAGGACAATGTAAGGTCCACTTCTCACTTCCCATTCATTGCCAAATGTTCTCTTGGTAGATGCATCCACTTGTCTAGATGCCAGATCCCAGAAATTAGACTCCTTTATCTTTTTTACTTGCATGTGAGTTTCTGTTCAGCATCACTCTCTCTGGTGAGAGCTTGTTTTTAAATATCCACTTTCATCCCTACTTGTTGGATGCATTTCATGGACGTGTGAAATGAACCTTCTGTGTAAAGCACCATTAGATCATTTTAAAATAGGTTCAAAAGAAATGTTAAATGTGGTTCTATTTCTAATTTTAGCTTAAGAGGATGAGTAGCCATTAAATTCCCATCTGTAATTATTAACATTTTTCATGTTCATTGATATGTGTTAATACAAACAGCTCATACATTTGTATATATTTTGCAAGTTCACTTTTTTTTGATTGCGCTCCCAAGAGCTCAAGGTCCTTGATATCTCACATCTTGGCATTACTACAAGTGCAAAATAAAGATATTCCTGTTTAGACAGAGCAGGTTCTGCTTATGATTTAAACAGATTTTAAATTAAAGCAGAAAAATGAATGGTTCTGTAACCAGCTGTGTTTGTTCTCTCTCTGCCTTTTCTCTCTCTTTCTCTCAGATCTGGTGCTCTGTTGCCTCTTCTGTTACTCTTCACTCTTTTGATCAGCTTTCTCCTCCTTCCCTTTAGTTGCAGGCCAGATGTTCTTACAACATGTAGATCTTTCCAAATACCTTATTTCCTTTGTAGAGTAGCCATGTCAGCAACCACAGCCTGGCCAGTTGTAAGTTGTTTAAGTGATGTATTGTCTTTAATAAACACACAGAAGTGCATTTCTCTGTCAGAATTTGTGACCTGCACAAACTGCAAGTTTTGCCCCCTTCCCTGTCAAGGGTGAAGGAAACCATGGAGCATCTCTTTTAGGTAAATAGGAAAGGTTTGTTCCTTCTGCTTCCCAGATGCAGAGGCAGTGCTGCTGAATGCTCGAGGGAGGCAGTACACACCTTTTCTATCGCAGACAAGCAGTGGGTACCAGTCCTGCTATAAGCTTTAAATGCAAAAATTTTATTCCCCTGCTGTCCAAATATTAATCTTCAGCATTTACGCAACATTTTATACTCCTGTGTTTTCTGTCTGTGCTATTTAATTTTCATGATGCTCTTTGGATACTCCCAAGTGGAAAACATTAGAAAAGACCTTTTGCATCATGCAGACTAACAGTAATTGCCACCCCAGACACACAATCAAGGCATACAATCTAAAATATATCTACCAAAACAGACAAAAGGAGATGGGGCAAATTTTAGACCGGTTTTATTGCCAAAAAAAAAAAAAAAAAAAAAAAAAAAAAAAAAAAAAAAAAAGTTTTTTTTTAA
>VYXF01009623.1:511527-530619 GCA_013397295.1 Polioptila caerulea
AATTTTAGCCGGGTTTTTTTAAAAAAAAAAAAAAAAAAAAAAAAAAAAAAAAAAAAAAAAAAGTGATTTGTTGTATCTCTGCTGCAAGACCTTGAAACTTATTTCCCTTTTCCTGAGCACAAAGATACTGTGAGTATGTTTAAAACACACATGGCATACAGAAGTAGCACCTGTCCTGAAGACCTGGCTGCATCTGCATAAATGGCTCTAAAGCTGATCAATATGGTTTCACCATGAAATTGTATTTAGATACTTAGAGGCGAGGATCTGAGTCTCTGTGACTTGTTTTCATAGCCTGGAACAGCAAAGAAACATCTCCACCTGTATGTGCGTAATACAAATAGCAATGTCACAGTGTTTCTGCTCTCCTGATAAAAATAGTAGCCTAGATGTCTGATCGCTGGAGCTGAGGACAACAATTGATTTCCCATCTGCAACTATGTTAAAAGCTGTATAATCAAACCCCAAAATCAACAGAGGAAGCAGAGACAAAAGTATGATGATTTGTTCTCGGTAAAAATGAACAAAAATTTCAATTAGAGCAGAGGTAAAGCGTGATGAGATACAGCCTTTTGAGTTACAGCCAATTCTTTGCTATTCACATTCATCAATTAAGTGATCCAGAGTAAAATGATTCTAACAATTATACCTGGGCTTGTGTTCCACTATTTCCAATAACACAAAAGCTGCAGGCAATGAGTTACTCATTATTCTAGATTTTAGGAGAAGATACCTAAATGAACTGTCTGCTTTCTGAAAGCATGCTGGAAAGACTCCACTTCTGAAGCTGAGGCCAATTTCCTTTCTACTTCAAATTTTGCACAGGTGTAACACATCATAGGTTATAGAATCACAGAATGGATTTGGTTGGAAAGGACCTTAAAGATCACTACTCTGCCATGTACAAGGACACCTTCCACTAGACCAGGTTCGTCAGAGCCACATCCAATCTGGCCTTGAACAATTCAAGGGAAGGGGAAGCCACAACTTCTCTGGGGAACTTGTTCCTGTGCCTCACCACTCTCACAGTAAAAAATATCAATCGTCCAAATAGCTAATCTAAACCTGCCCTTCTCAGCGCAAAGCCATTCCCTCTTGTCTCACCACAACATGCCCTTTCTCAAAGACCCTCTTTGGATTCCTTGTGGGCTCCCTCAGGCACTGGAAGGTGCTGTAAGGTCGTCCTGGAGCCTCCTCTTCTCCACGAGGAAATTACTCTAGATCTCTCAGCCTGTCTTCATAGGAGAGGTGCTCCAGCCCTCTGAGCATCTTCATTCCCCTCCTCTGGACCAGTCTGTTTCCGCCCTGGCAGTCCTGCCCAGGTGCAGCTTGATTGCTGCAGACATCCTGCAGGCAGGTTGCAGCACCTGGCAGGCTCCAGGTGTCTGAGCTGCACTTGCACAGCAGCCAGGGGTGCCCAGGGCCGTGGCAGTGCTGTGGAGCACAGCAACAGACTCACACTAGTGATGCAGAAACAGGGACATGGGAATTCTCACCTTTGCTTTAGGCACTTAGGTGGGATTCGTCTTGCCTAATATATGCATTTAAAATTTAGGGATCTAATCCCTTTGTAGTCAATGGAGAGATGTGGTAATGCTCTTTAGTATAACTAATCTCCTCTCAGTGACAATAGAGAAACCCTAGATGACTAGCTTAGACTAATTGCTCAGCTTCAAAGGTGGGATTTAACCACCTAAAATAGTAAAATGCTATCAGATTGAAGTGTAGCTTTTCACACCTATACAAAACAAATGTGATTTGAGCCTAAATAACTGCACAGAACAGCAGATAACTGGCTTAGACTGCAAGTGCCTCTTGTGAGGAGAAGAAGTATTTTAAATGTTTGTGCAAGCCACAATAATGCCCTGATTTATACATCTTGCAGTGTTCTGTATTATGGTCACACTGCTCTAGAGTTTAGTGGATTTTTTCATTTTTAAAGATGGAGATGTGAGCAAGAGGTTAATTGGTTTGCATGAGATCTGACACGGAGACACTTGATAAAACAGGGACATGAATGAAAGCTTTGTATTCCTCTCATGATTGCACTCATGATTTTTGGTCCATTGTCCTGGGCATTTGTCCACCATTTCCTCGTCATGAAATCTAGTCCATATCTTGGCTGGTAGAAGCACTTTTTTTAATGTAGCAAAATGCCACTATATTTTGGGCTTCTGAATACTTTGAAAATACTGTAAAGAAATGGAATGGTCAAGAAATAATTTGAACTAGAAGTGGAGAGCAGACAGAACACTTTTAATTGGTATAAATTAGTTGGTACTGGTTTGCCTCTGAAGTTTTGATCATTTTTCCTGTGTAAATGATTGTTATTCCTTCTGCCTTTCAAGGATTTGCAGCATCACATAATTAGTTTAGCAAACTCATAGGCCATACGTGGAAGGCTTGGATTTCCATTAAATACAAGGCAATGAAATTATTAAATTTCCACTGTATGTAATTTGTGCAGAGCATTCTGCAATATATGCATATCAGTTATGAATCTACAATCAATTTTCATATTAAATGTTGAATTTGAACCCACAGCTGGACTTTCATCCTGAAAGAAGCCAGATAGCCCTGTGCATCTGGTTTAATCTTCCCTTCAGCCATATTATTTTAAAGGCACTCCTGCTTAGTACATCTTACAATTGAAAAATAATACTCATATTCCCTCTCATCCTCAGCAGCTGTGATCCCTCTGCAGATGTTGTTCTGTCAGACGTTTCATTACATGTGATAAAAAGCATAGGTTCTTTTTGTCTGTCTGTTACTGCTTTGTAGATTTTATTTTCTTCTTTTTCTTTTTTTTTTTATTTTTTTTTTATTCCTTTGGCTGTAGATGAGTCCTTCCATAATACTTCACTTTATCTCCTGTTGCTGCTGCTTCTCCTCCTTTCTAAGTGCAGAAATGATCAAGAACTTGCAACCGCGTGGAGCCGCCCAACAGAAGCCCATTGATTCCCCACCAAAGGGCTCTGTGTGAGCCATTCTGCTCCAGCCTGAAAAGAAAGCTTTGTTCCCTCAGCTGGTAGTGTCTTAAGATGCTGATCCTTGCCATATTTTTTGAAAACTGTAGCAGTTCATCAGACTGTTTGACACTTCCCGTTCAGCTGTGTGCTCTGTAGCACACCCTGGTATTTGCTGCTGCTCGTACATCAGCCCGAGTGCTCTGGAGCAGCCCGGGCACCACGGTGAGTTGTGCTGGGCACAAGTCATTTGGAGGTGAACAGTAAAGGAGATGAAATCTGGAGTGCTGGTGGCCATGCCTGAAATGGTAGTAATGGATTTAGTATTTGGGGCAGGAGGAATGGGATTTGTCATGTTGGTTGAGTATTTTCCTGGCCGCCTTCCATGACTGTTCAGATATTTTTAGCATGAAGTACAAGCTATGTTGTCTCAGTTGACCTTGGAGCATGACATTTTAACATGGAATTGGTTTGACTTGCTAATCATTAAAATGATTTATTATTTTTTATTGCAAGAGCAACTAGAATCCCAGTCATGTTTTGCAGATGAAAAGGGAAGCAAATAGAAACCTATCTTCCCTTAACCTGTAGTCCTTCATAATACCCATGTTTCCTAAGCTGCCATCTTTCTCTCTACACCATTAAAAGTAGATTATGTCCAGGTTTATTTTTTAATTTGTCTTTTAGTCATTTGACAAATATTATATCAGAGGGACTGAAACTAATCCCAAGGTTTCACAGTGCTCAATGAGAAGTGTAGAACAAAAGGATTGTTTCTGTTGCAAACAATTTATGACCTTAATAGAAGTTTACAGCTGCCATCAGAAAGGCAAGATCTTGCTACCAGTGTATTTATCCTGGTGATTGCTCTCTCTTTGCCTTCATTCCCAGACTCAAATTTAAAGATCAAGCCCCTAAGTACCAACTTCTGTTAAGGAATTAACAGCAGTAGCACTGCATCAGGGTATCATAGCAGTATATTTTAAAGCATAGTATATAATGTAGGAAAAGACCTTCGGACCAACCACAGACATAGCCAAAAGACCATGAAAGTTGAATTCAAATTTTGAAGTGTAGATCAATTTTTAGCCTGACTGGACTTTTTGACAAGTTGTCAATTTTGGACAATTTGTGTTTATTGAGTTTTGCACCTCCTAAAGTTAACATGACCTGAGAGAAAATTACAGTCGTTTTTAAGATGCACTTTACTGCCACAGTGGTGCAGAAAAGCTTTTGACTGAAAACATCATCAAGGACTTGTTGACTTTTTCAGTCTACTAAATAAGCACCTGCTTAAGTAACTGGTGTACATTAAAAAAAAAAAATTAAAATAATTTTAAAAAATTAAAAATCCAACCATCCTTCTGTGCAGTTAAAGGATTTACCCAGCAGAAGCTGAAACCAAGACGTGAAAGTAAACCTCTTTTTGACTACCTTGGCAACTGGGAAGACCACAACCTACTCCAACAAATCACAAGGCAGATCTCCCAAATAAGGTCAAAGAGACTGTTTCCCTGAAATCTGTGTCACACTATAGTTCCTTTCATACATAGGAAGTGAGTAAATCATTGAATAATGCAACATCCTTCCCCGCCTGCGAGAACTGTGCCAAAGCCAAGCGTAAGGGTCTGGGTTAAAGCAAACTCAGTCACTTGGTAACTGAGTTGTGTTATGGAAGGGTTAAAATTGGAGGGATTTTGGACTTGTTTTTTTGGGGGGGTTAAAATTGCCAAGAAAAACCAAAAACTTGAGGAAGATCCCCAGGTGCCTGTATTAATACCCCCCAGTCCCTGTGATGTGAGCTGGCAGGTCCCATAAAGCCACTCAGCCTTGAACAGGGAAGGGAAGGAGGGAGAGAGCAAAAGCTCCAGCTGCGACTCCAGAGCCCCAGAAAGAGCCTCTAACCCAATTCCCTTAAAGTGCACAAGCCTCACGAGCCACAGCATCTCTTTGCCACTGTATTCACTGAGTTCGCAGGGCAAACAAAAGATCCATACCAAGCATGCATCCTTCCAGAGGGGGAAAGCTTTTCCTCATTTGCCCATAGATTTTCCCCCCCTTCTCTTTCAGTTTTATACACAGAGATATGCATGTGTACATACATATATATACATTATTATTTTTGTTTTAACAACCGTGGGGGGAGAATGTTGCTGATTTTTTTTTGCCTGGTAATTAAGAGAGCTAACACCAGCTAGGCTAGAGTGAACGCAAACAAGACCCCTATAGGCAGCACAGTGCATTAATGTAAAATATGCCCAGACAACATAACTTGTCAGAGAGGATTATTTCTGCTTAGTGAATCTGCAGGGGCCCCTTTGCTCCACCACTCAGCGTCTGACTAGGGAGAGAAAGAGAGAAAGAGTAGCCATTAGTGAGTAGCTACTGTGGCATTGATGTTTGAGCGCACTTCTGAACTGGCTTTTGTTGAGAATATCGGTGCAGAAAGCATGCGCTGTCCCAAATCCGCTGTTACTATGAGAAATGAGGAGCTGCTTTTAAGGTATGTTGTCTCCTTTGTTTTAACGCGTGCTTTCGAGTTGCCTGGGCCCGCTGCAACTATAACCGTGCTGTGTATTAAGTAGTTTCCCTATTTAAAGGAAAAGACAGGCATTGCTGGGTGCAAGTAGCATTTTCCACTAGTTCGGGTGGCACATTTCATGTATAACGATAAACGTACGGAGAGGGCAAGGAGGGGAAAAAAATAAATATATTTATCTTTTCTTCTTCTTTTTTTTTTTTTTTTTTTTTTTTTTTTTTCCTGAAAGAGAGCTGGCATTTCTTTTATCACCTCCTTTGCAATATTTCTGCCTGCTTCATTATTATGCACTGGGCATGGAATAAGCATGGAAAAAGCTCAGGGAGACTCCATATTAGAGCTAGTGCCCTAAATACCACTTTAATTTTCACTTAGCCTATGTAAATAGTTACTAATGCTTTACCTAGTCTCTACCGCTCGAAGATGTTTTAAAAATATCTAAACACTCCTATAATGTGGGATTACACATCTATTCTCTAATAATGCTCCCAGGTTTAGCTGGAGGCCAGCATCGACTACTCTTTTCAGAGACAACACAACGCGCAGACACGCACACACGCACACTTACACACAGAATTATGCTGGAATTGGCACCCTGCTTTGAAAAATGTAGCCTTTTGTTTATTTGCTAGCAGACATTGTAGCATTGAATACATCTTTTGGTCTGACAATGGGACAGCTGAACAATGGTGTTGTCAAACTAGCTTAATGTATGTCTGGCGATGGGGTGGTTTGGGCTGTTTTGGGTTTTTTTTTCCTTTTCTTTTCTCAGCCCCTTTTTCATTTACCTTAATCTTTTTGTATATACAGTAGAATATAAAGTGTGTTGCCTGTTTTTTGGTGGTTGTATCAGTTGATATCTGCTGCTAATAGTGCAGGGAGGGGGAGGTTCGTATCTTACGATTATGGCTATTGCATTAAGTTGCAGATTTATTACTAACCTCTCCTTTAACTGTGGTGAGAAAACTTATTGATTCTGAAAGCTCACAATACTGCTGTCAGTCTGGCAAATACACACTTGCCAAATGTGCCCTTGCTTGATTTTATGCCCGATCGTATCAACTTTAACTGCTGTTTTGGAGATACTGTTTCTAATTTTGTTGAGGTAATTAAAATGCAATAAAAATGATAAATCAGATCTCGAAGTGGGAGCCCACGTGACTTTCCATTTTTATAACGTTTTATACATTAGAATTTTTAAGGTCAGATAGAATAATTTACCTGAAAGATTTATATCCCCAAATCAAACAAATTATTCATATGACATTTCTTAAATTATCTTTCTGTTTAGAGAAACATAGTTTAGCATTAAAACAGTTAACAATTTTGGGTTGGAATTTGACAAAATGAAACTTATGCATTGTGAGAAGAAATTGTTACAAAGCTTTTGAAAAATTTTGAGTTACTACTTGGACAGCAGCTTATGTCTTAAATAAAATGAATTGCCATTACTCTGAGGAGTTTCTCAAACTGTTTAAAGTCTTTAAATACTTTACATGTTAAGTAAATGTATTGCTTTTAGCAATAAGTTTAATGATTTTGTGAGAGAAAAGATTTATTTATCAGTGGCTTCTGGATTTTGCTTTGATCAATTAATAGTAGAGATTTTGTGCTTTTTTTAGAAACTGGACTGGACTCTAGTGCATGATTTATATGGGTCGAGGGGTGTCTTGGACCCCTTAATTAAAACAAAAAGACATTAGGGATTTATTGGTAGCAGTCAGAGCCCTCTAAAGCATGCATTTCAACACAAAAATGTTTGTGGGGAGACTGAATTCTTGCTACACGGTTTTGCATTTTTTTTATCATTGTATCTTCTTCCCTTGAGATGGTGTAAATCAATAGCAAAGAGTTTATGTGAACAAAAAGGTAATATCACATAAAATACTTGAGAATCCAAGAGGTTATGGATTATCAGGTAGTACTTGCATGCTGTGTGTTGTGCATAAACATGAAGAAAGCAAGGATGCTGTTTAATATTATGGGACCATGACATAATTCACTTGCTTAGGAGAACTTCTATCAAGACAAACATTAACTCATTCACAACTGCTCTGCTCTGCTCTGCCTGAACTGAAGGGGGACAATGGTGGCATGTTTTTATAAAGTTATTTTTTAATCATGTCATGTTGCAGCAGCCTGAGCTTTCTAGCAGCTGCTGCCCTTTGTGAGTGGCAATAAAGTGAGTCCCTCACTCTAGGTTACGTGGAATGCCCATTTAGGGATAGCCCAGAGCAGCGTGAATGCCACTTCTGTAGCAGCCACCAACAGACACCTGGCCAGCAAAACCAACCACCACTTTTAAGGACTATTCAATACTATAACTGTCCCCTAAGTGCTCTGCTCACAGGTGAGTTCCAATCAAACTTGCTGTAGTTTCTATGTTTTCAGATAAAATGTTGCATAAGATACATATACAATTATTTTTTTTCATCTGTGATTGAAAATTACTTTTTTTTTTTTTTCCAAGGGTAATTTCTCACATTGCATTCACATCAAAGACTGATTTTTGAATTAGTTTCTGTGAATCCTACTCCAAAAAAATTTTTTTTCTATGCATATTTACTGAAATATTGCTTTCTGAGCCATAACAATTATTATTAACATCAAAGAAGGTGAAGCAAAGCTGTAACACAAATAATTTCTTAGCATGTTTAATGAAAGTAATGGCTTTTGAAAGACTGCATAGGTTTAGAGATCTTATGCCTGAACAACGGAGGTGTCCTCAGTGCTGCTTGTTTTGAATCTCACCCATTCACAAAGCAATGTGGTGCCTTGCAGTTGTCAAACTTGGCAACATCTGTTTCCACAACAGAGCTAAGAGAGGTAATTCAGACTCTACGTGAGTTGTTATTTGTTCTTGCAATGACCAGGTGCGATGTCAAAACGAACACCCTCAGTCCTACTTGTTAGAGAAAGAGCAAAGATAGGTCTCAGTCTGGGACTTGGCTTTCCATGCGTCCATAGGGATATGGCATTGATTTATATTCATTCATTCGCCGGGAGTCTTTGTGTGTGTGTATTTATTTATTTATTTATTTACTTTCACATTCATGAACCACAATCATCAACATGCTAATAATATTTTCTTTGTTATGAGAGGATGACACTGAAGTGTTTCTGTTATCAAATTTAAATAAGAAGGGGTTGAGATTCACCCTGCAGATAAAGACTTGGGGGTGAAACACCGGATGCGAGCTGGCAAAGTGCTCTCACAGCCCAGGAAGCCAATTGTGTTCTGGGTTGCATCAGGAGAAGGGTGGCCAGCAGGTCGAGGGAGGCAATTCTCTCCCTCTACCACGCCCTCACGAGATTCCACCCGTAGTACCTCTTCCGAGTCTGGAGTCCTCCACAAGTCCTCAACATGGAACTGTTGGACTGGATCCAGAGGAGGGCCACAGAAACAGTCAGTCTGGAACACCTCCCCTGAGGAGACAGGCTGAAAGGCTTGTGGCTGTCCAGCCTGGAGAAGGGAAGGATCCAGGGAGATGTTAGGGCATCCTTGCAGCATCTAAAGGGGGCTTATAGGAAAGAATTTTAGCAGGGAACAATTTTTGCAATGGAACATGGGATTGTGGCTTTAAACTCGAACAGTGTTGATTCAGGCTAGACATAAGGAGGAAATTTTTCACAATGAGGCTGGTGAAACACTGGAACAGGTTGCACAGGGAGGTGGTGCCTGCCCCATCCATGGAAACATTCACAGTCAAGCTGGACACGGCTCTGAGCAACCTGATCTACTTGAAGCTGTCCCTGTTCATGGCATGGGAGTTGGAAGTGGATGACCTTTAAAGGTCCCTTTCAACCCAAACCATTCTACAATTCTATTCTATATAAGATTGCAAACTATACCTTTGGGGCTGAAAAACAAAGCGAGTGTTCAATTAATATTCATATCTAGAAGTTTTACTGCAAGTGTAGATTGTGCTTGAATACTTAAGAAGTCATTCAGGAGTGAATCAATACTAATTATTGTAATCAGGAGGGTTAATTAGCTGAAGATGCTGCTGATGGAAAGTTCACTGCTTACAGCCCTGAAAACACCTAAGTTGATGAAATCTGAAAGCAAGATGTCTAAGAGGACTTTGTGTGGAGAGAAACATTTGGCTTGCTTTTGGCATCTCAAGAGCCAGTCATTCCAAAGGGGGAACATAGCTTGTACTTTGTATTTTGCATGGTATTAATTCAGGGGGTATTAGAAGATGCAACTAAATTTGTCGTGAAGATATTTTGTGGTTGTCTCTCAATAAATGCAAGTACCATTTTGGATAACCTGTACTGTCTCTGCTGCATTCATTTGTAGATTACCATAAATTAATATGGATAATCTTATGCATTTGAAATCTGGTTCCAGCACTGTTATTGGAACAGTTATTTTATTTTTTTTTCTCCATTTGTGTTCAGGCACAGGGACTTTACATGGTACAGGCACACATGTTATGTTACTAACACACATATATATGTGTGCACTTAAGTTTAAACATTTTTCATTGAGGGTGTGTATTTCTATAATCCTGTGCCCTTAAAACTCCCACTCAGTTTCCATCTGCAAAACAGTATTCAACTACATATGATTCAGAGGACAGTGATTGAAGAAGTTCATGAAATTTAAGTTTGATGATAAGGAATAAAGACTAAAAAGAAATTACTGAAGAAAATCCTTTTCTGCTCCCTCAATTAGAGCAGTTGTGTTTCCTAAAGTGAGCATTACTGAATTCAAACAAATTCCAGCTGTACAAAATCTTTCTCACAAGTGACTTGCAAGATTTTATATTTAATGCTGGGTGTTTGGGTTTCGCATTGGTTTTTGTTGTTGTTGGGTTTTGGGTTTTTTTTTCCTTTTCCCCAGTTGTATCTCTTAAGGTTATAACCAAGACAAATGTCAAGATGTTAATTCAAGAAAAAAAAAAACAAACCTACAGAAACCCCCCTCTCAGCCACACACACACATAACCCCCCCAAGTCAAGTGATGCTTTCAGAGGAGAGAAATTCTATTTCAAAACACATCCTTCTTTCCTTTCTAATGACATTAGAGATTATCACGTGCAGGTGCAATTTATCTTTGCAACTGCTTTCCTGTGACTGTTTTACTGCTTCCAACACATTTACTTGTATGTCAGCCATGGAAAAGGTAACTGAAAATGGCAGTTGTTGAGAAAGCATGTCGCCATGCCTGGAATGACATGCATTATCAGGGCAGCAGGAGTTGCTGGCTCTACAGCCCATTTCTACTTGACCTGCAGAATGATTGGCTGCCTGGGATGGTGATGAATCACTGGAGTTTATGAAACAAGACTGCTGGCATCCTCACAGAGGAAATAAAAACGGGATTTTTTTTTTCCCTCTAACATTCTTGCTGTGGCAAAAGGCTTTTTTTTTTTTTTTACGTTTTTGTTTTGCTTCTGTGTTATTTCACCCTGCAGCAGAAGTAAATGTGTCAATTAGAGTCGCTTTAGTACCGTTCTCAGCAAGTTAATGATGCACTGAAGGTTAACTATCTTTATTGGATAGAAGTGGGCAGGAATTCTCCCAAATTTTGTGTAAATTTGATCTGGACTCTAATTTTCTCATCTCTGACTTCAGTCTTGAGACTGAGACAGCATAACTAGTAATCAGCTCAAGCGGGATGTAAAAAAGGATTTCAGCTGTTCTCACGCACAACTTTATTTTCTCTGATAGTGTAAGGATCAGTGACCATTCCATGGGCTAATATCAGCCAGATCCATCTTCAGCATTTCTAAACTAATGACTAAAATGACATTTCTGGAAAGCACTGACTCCTAGATTTGCACTCACTTTCTAGGTAGTTCGTGAAATTATACTGTGCATTAAGGCCACATTACTGGATTAGGCTGCTGTGAGCCTGTGCTTGCAGGAAAGTACTGTGGGGCTGTAAATCTGCCAGTGCACTGACAAGGCTGACACAGCGTGGATCACAAGCTGCCCTGTAGAATGCAGCCAAGTAAAAATTATCCTTCTATTTCAATTAAAACACCTAAAATTGTGTTTGGGGGTGGGGGGATAGAGATAACTACTTGCTTATCTCTCCTTGTAGCATACTCAGTGTGCTGATGTGTTACCCTGTGTATCCTTATTGGAGTAAAACAACCTATTTTTAAGTTAACTCTCTCTCTGATTCAAAGGAATAAGATTACCAATAAAATCACTCAGGAAGTTTTAAATACAGTGCTTATAGCTTATATGAATTTAATGGGCACTGCCGTTACATGAGAGAGAATTTTTCTCAACCCTCATGCTTTGCTGCCCAAGCTTTTTCTCCACTAGTTTCGAAAAGTAATTTGCATGCTTAGGTTGGCTATTAGACTTTTCCACCTTCCTCCAAATAATTCAGCTGCTGCTGGACACTGCAGAGGCTGCAACACTCTCGTTATTTAAGGCACAGCTTTCCAATGCCCCCCGTGAAACAGGGGAGGGCAAACTTTACCCAGCAAGAAGGGCAGCACAGGGAACTGTTGCTTGTGCCCTTCGGTGTGTGAGGGGTAAATGTTGTCCTTGCTCCGGAGTTCCCATGGCAGCAAAGCAGCAGGTCATCCTCAAGAGCAGCCTTTGAGGATGCCAGACAACAGTCTGTCACCAGGAGGAAGAGAGAACAGAGAGTTTGAGGAAGGGGAAAAAAATTCTAGAGAATCAGAGTGAGGATAGGGGAAATTACAGGCAGAGGAGTGAAAAGTAACAGTATTCAAACACAGATCATCTGGAAATTGAACCTTGAACGTGCAGATACCTGTGGATGACAGGATGGCTGTGCTACAGAGTGAATTTAAGATTCAAATCCTGCACCTGCCCTCCCTGGAAGCTGTAGGTGACCATCTGAGGGATTGAGGGCCTCTAGGAAAGAAACAGAGAATTATCCAAAAACCTAAAATTTTAGAGACTCTAAATTCAACGGTATAACCTCTTGATTTCATTTTCCTTCTCTTCTGCCTAAAAAAGATTTCTCTTCTGCTAAACTGTGAGGAAGAAGCTCACTCTGAAGCTTGAGAATTTGCCTGCATCATTTCAGCCCACATTTAATTTTAATGAGAGAGTTATATAACCCCCTTTAAAAATAACAAAACACTAACAGAACTGCATTGGCAACACCAGGTGTTCTGCAGTGCTGCTCCAATGAATCATATGGAGATTTGTCTGTGCACGGCTGATGAACATACATTAAACTCAGTTAACCCTCACCCCTGAATAAAGCAATCCAAAGTGACCAAAATTTTTCCTAAAGAGCCTTTCCAGCAAAACAATGCCTAACTAGATGCCTGCCCCAGGAACCTCATGGATCCAGCACTTGTCCTTTACAAAGCTTTTGTATCAAGGAGTTGAGTTCTTCTTTAAAAGTTCCAGATGAATTATTGTGACCTTCAAAGTGAAACATTGTATATTAAACATTAAGTTGTGTTAAGTGTTTTGGTTCAGGAAAGAAAATGAATGTTCCTATTTGTTGTACTGAGCCCCAAATCCCTGAAATTGTTAAGTACAGCACATTTAACAGGTGTCTCTGGGAAAAATAAACATGTGAGTTCATCAACGTTCTTTTCAGACAGAACTTGTGGGAAAACTGAATCAGCAACTTGAGCTTGTTAAACATCTTGGTTCAGATGACATTCTTGACTCTAGGAAGTCCCCCAGCCACCAGCTGCTGGAAGGTGTGAAAGATCACTTGCCATATTCATGCTCTTTCTCTTTCCATCCCTTATCAGAGGTCATGGGCTAGGTGGACCTTTTCATCTGGCTTATGTGGCAATTCTTACATCATTCATTTAAGGAGAAAAAACTCCAAACAACTAAACCGAGGCATGGTGCAGTTTTCTATCCATCCAAATGCCTTATAGTTACTGCAGGAGCCTTTTCTTTATGTCCTTCATGTCTGATATTCAATGGTTTCTGTCTGGGAAACAAAGATAGCTACTTTGCATATTTTCAGGATGATTGTTGTTTTTGAGGATTGACATGTATGCTAGGCACTTAATGAACAAATGAAAATAAAAGACCTGTGAAATTTCCTGTCTTAAAGATGCCACAATTTGAGTTTAAGGTGAAATCCAATCATTTGCAGTGCAAAAGAAAGAAAAACACTTGGTAGAAGTGAATGAGAAGGGAGGATGAAGGTTAAGCTCGTAAGGATCCTGCTGCTAGAAGTGGAGTGCAGTAGGTTAATGCAGATATTGTAATAAACCCCTCAGATGTCTTTACATTTTGTTTTTAAAAATAGGTCTCCTTTTGGCTTCTTGTCTCTTTTGATGTCCCTTTTACATTCTTTGCTGATGCCACATTAGAACTTTACACTTACCCTTGCCCATGGCTTTTGGAGATGGAGATGCCCTCTGGAATCACCACCTGATCCAGGCCTCCTCACCATCTACTTCCCCCATCCTGCCGCTCTCCCAGTAACCAGCCTCTCCAGATGGGCAAAAATCTCCAGGAAACTCAAATTTATATAAAATTAGAGAGATTTTTGTGTCTCCAGTAGTTCTTCCTGTGGGTTTAGGTGACAGGGAGGAAGGATTTTTTGTTACAGTGGGATTTTTGCTCTGCTCTTCGAAGGCATAGGTGGGGCTTTTGTATATTGTGAGGATGGAGCAACACAGCAAGAGCACCAGATGTGTGATTTCTCCCATCCTAAATCATAGATTTTCACATGAAGATAACATTATTGGCAAATCCAAGAATATTCCCTTCTTTCTTTCAGGGTTTTTTTGGAAAAGTGTCTTTTTTTACCATAAATAACACCTGCTCTCTAGTAAGAAATCAGGTCTGCCCAGTGCTTGCAGTACCTCAGTTTGTCTCCTTTTTCAACAGTGGTTGTTGATAGCCAGCAGGTGAGAAGATAAAGTAGCTCATTAAAAAAAAAAAACACACAAAAAACAACAACCAAAAAACCAAACCAAACAAACAAACCCCCCCCTCCAAACAACAGTGTCTGTTGCCAAGTCAAGATAAGATTGGGTTGACAAAAGCCTTGGTCTTGTGTCTATATGCACAAGCCACTGACACAAAGGTAACACCTGTGGATCAGTAGTGATGCTCTTCACCAGGACTGCAAATAAATAACAGGATGGTAAGACTTGGTCTTGCAAAAATTGTCTTGTTTCTGCTTTACTTCACCTTTGTCTAAATGTAGTGCTGGGCTCAGGAACAGCCCAGCTGGAGCAGAGGTTACTGAGCAGCTCCTGCTCAGCACAAGCCCTGTGCAGGGTTGGAGCTGAGGGTGATGATTGACTGTCCCATGTATTTGGTGCTGTTCAAAAAGAAGCAAGGGTGTTCCTCTAAATTAAAGGCCTTTCCCAAAAACCCTCCATTCCATGTAGCACCTGCCTTGTGCCATGATATGTTGCCTAATTGTTTTCGGAAAGATTGAGTTATTACCCACAAAAGGGAACAAAGGCCCTTTCCCCACAGTGGGATGAAATCACCTCATCACTGGTATAAAATAGGAAGAGAAAAAAAAAGAGAAGTGAGTGGGAAGTTTTACTATAGCAACCAAGTTTACATAATATCAATGCGCTTCAAGTGAAAGCTCTAGAAATGCCTAATTTGAGGGACCTTTTCACAGGGCTAATTTTAAATGACGTTTATTTCTGAAGATATGAGCTACAGTAGCCTACAGAAGCGGAGGGAGCCTCACAAGCACTATTTTAAATACCTAAAATTCATTGATCAGCGTTAACCAATATTTACATTTCCTTTTTAAAAGGATTTCAGTTATATGCAAGATATTTTATTTCTCAAAATGAGTGGAAGACCATTCTCTGTTTGGTTTTGTAAATACAAGATCCCTACTGAAAGGTTAAGGCCTCATAATCCAAAATTTTTTTCAATATTAGACATAACTGACAAAAATAGTTTTGTTCCAGGTAATCACAAATGGTAAAATGGTGTAGAATTGCACCCATTACTTTTTACCTTTCAAGGAAATGCACTACTTTTTGCTTTAATTGTTAATGATTTTAACACCATTCTGCAGTTCTGTCTAAGTGTGCTTTACTTTGCTTTTTCTTCATGCCCCCTCTCTTTCTTGCCCCTCCAGAAGTCTGCTACTAAGAGTTAGGCTGATGGGCTCCCTCCCTTACAGGCAGTAGGCTCACATCCCATTACACAAACCAAAATGCTGTACTGCCTGCTCTTCGTCATGCCACTGCTTCCAGGCTCACGGCTTGCGTGGAAGGTTATTTCTTTGTGAAAGATAGCAACCACCTCGTTTGCATTCACTAACTCTAGCTGGACCAGATTCCTGCTCCCCCTCGCATTAGTGGAAGATCCTGAGTGATTCCACTGGAGTCATTTGAGCCTGCTCCAAATTTACACCGCCGCCACTGAGCTCTGCTTCGGCTGCCTCTGTTAGAAACTTGCTTTGATGCCAGAGATAAGCTGAATCCCGAGCATGTTCATTGGCTTAGGGGGGAATAAAGCAGAGGATTTGAACTCTCTTCATAGTGCCTTGCAGGCTTGGGAGAGAGTGAAGTCATTCAGAAACTTTCCTTGAAGTGCTTCCAACAGTAGCATTTCCTTGGCCCAAAACTGGGGGCATGTTGATTAGAATAATGGCAATTAAGGATAGGGTGAGGAGGGGTCTGGAGAGGGGACGTGATTTGAGCTCCACACTGGATTTGGCTCTGGGATCTGGGAGGGAAGGGATTGTCTGCTCTCTTTGTCACTTGCTGAATGAAGCCACAGGCAGTGATGTCAGAGTGAGCTCATACACACGACAAGTCACTGCTCAATCCTGACCTTCTGCAGCTGAACTTTTTGGGGGTTTATTTGGTTTGTTTTGTTTTTTTCTCTGAAGAGGTGTGCAATTTTCAAAGGTTGAGTTGTTTGGAGAAATTGTATGTAGCTCTGTGTTTGAAAAGCTGCTTGAACAGTGACTAATCTGCAAAGGTGAGGTGGAACTGCTTCATCTGCCCCACTCAGATGATGGAGAAACCGAGGGACAAAGAGAAAACAAATCAAACAGGGTCTGGGCCTCTGAAATGAGGGGAGGAGGGATAGAAGGCAGCATTTGTAGCTGGAATAGGATTAAAGCCCGAGAACTGATGACTCCAAATTCTAGGTTCCTCCCTCAAAACTGCCATATGCTCCACCAGTTGAAAAAGCTTAATATTGGAGGGAAGCAACAATGCAGCTCCTCTAAGCCAGGGTTAAGAGCCATTGTCTGATTTATGCTGTGAAAATAAATGCAGTTTCACTTGCCACTCTCACTCTTCATTTCCCTTGGTACTGTAGCAACACATCAGATTTTCCACTCTCCCCTCAATTTTTAATAAAAGTTGCTATTTTGCATACATGTGCTGGTCAAGAATCTGGCATTAATGTTACAAATAACAGAATTGAGCCTGTAACAGCGTGAAACATTCAGGCTTTTTTGTTTCTTACCACTTACCCTCTGCCATCGAGAGTTAATTCATACATAGACACTACATAATTTATGTTTGAGAACCAAATTATTCGAATGCAGTTTTTCCCTCTAAGCTCTCCTTGAGTCGTATCTCAGTATCTTTTATGGAAAGGGTTTCTTTTTGCATTTGACCCTGTTCCTGCTTCTAACTTTTAAATGGCAAAAGCAAATGTGCTTTGAAAAGTGTGTTACACTGTAGTTGTTAAATAAAGCAATAACCTATGCACTTGTAATGCTTTCTCTATGACCTACTTACATACTACTTCACCCTCCTTATAGTATGATTAAAAGCTGCTTTGAATCCACTATTCCCTCAAGGGATTTGAGGCTAGAATTTAACAAACTGCTGAGAAGGCTTAAGTCAGTAAGAGGGCTTCCCTACAGCTTCTTCCAGCTAATTCACATGTAATTAAAAGGAAAATAAATATTTCAAAAGAACATACGTTTTAATGAAGCATTTTTAAGCACTTACACCTTGCATAATGGGGTAAATTTATAAAGATCTCTCTATTCCATATGCAGATTTTAAGCAAAATTATTTGTGATCCTCTCCTCCTCCCTCTTTGCATCCTGTGTGAAGCGTGGATTTACTTTTCAGGCAGCAGCAGTGGGACTGTGGTCCTTAGAAGTGACAAGCTGGTGAGACTGAAGTCCCTTAGATTTAGCATGTACCAAAAAAACTCATGATGAAGAGGTGCACATCCAGCCGCACAGGGTGAAGTGGGGGTGGAGACTTCTTAGCTAAAAGAATATCTTCATCCTCACTGAGCTGCCTGTATTTCTTCTGAGCTAAAACCTGTCCCTTCTGCAGTGGCAAGATTTTGAAATTGAAAGTTAATCCAACTCTGCTCTGGGCCGGATTAACCACCATGGAGGCCTCAGATCAAAAACCAGGTGGCTGCATCCAGCTGGAGAAAGTTGTGCTGGTTTCTCCTTTCATTTGGACTTTGCACTTCATTTTTTTTATCCACTGTATAGTCAGTCAGCCCTACGCTGGGATGGATGGGTGGCGTAAAGGAATCACCATGAATTTAGTAAAGAGGAGCTTTGCTTTGTGCCTTTCTATGTGGATGTTTAGGTGCCATGGTGATGAGGACTATGCGAACATATAGAGCAGAGCAGATTAATAACACTATAGATATCTGTTCAGGATTGCAGCTGTCCTACGGGGATTATGCTGAGGGCCAAGTGAACCTTTTCTTTCTTTAGACTTGCAAAGTAGGCAAAAATTTTAGCAGCCTGAAGGGTTTTTCTTCCTTTTTAACTGTTTAAAATTGGAAAGTCTCTTAGTGCACTGGACTCTAAAAAATTGCCCATCCTGTATTTTTATTCCTATCAAATCCACGATGGTCAAAATTCAAATAAAACTTGGCTGGACTGATAACACATTTTTTATGGGTCAGTTTAATTTTATATTAGAATGCTCTTTGAAAAGTTTAGGCATAGTAGGTTTTAATTTGCATTTGTTACTTTTTGCAAGTGTTGATTATCCATAACAAATCAAATTATAAAACCTAGAGAGAGATTCAGATGGAGAAGCACACACAATGGAGAGGAACGTTCTGTCTGTCTAGACTGCTCAGATCACCTAGTAATCTTCGTAAATATGTTAATATCCTTTTGCCTGGAGCGGCTTTGTATTGAAGCAAGTAGCTCTTGGAGATGGAAAGGAAAATTTATACAGATTTTCAGGGGGTGGTAGCGTGGGGGGAGGGGCCCTCCAGCTATTTGTATGTTTGGAATTTTGTGTGCGTCTTGGGGGTGACACTTCTGTGTGCGGCCAACTCTGAGAGTAGCGAGGTTGGGAGCGGGTTTTGGGGAGGTTACAGCCATGAGAAAGGATTTGCCGTCATTAGTTATTTAAATCCCTCTTTCTGATCAGTGAGGACAGAGTTACTACCAGTCTCTCGCCAGCCAGTAACATCACTCCGAGCATTTAAAAGACTGCCAAGGTCTGAATGGCAGGAGTTTGAGTGGAGAGAGCCTGCACCCAGAACCTGACCAAACCTTCGCGGTGCCCCCAGTTTGGCTCCGGCCGCGCTGGGAAGCGCCGTGCCCGAGCGAACCCCTCGCGTGTGCCGCGGGCAGTGCCCGCCCAGGGCTGTGCGCGCCGCGGGGCCGCTGCCCCGCCGGGCTGGGCTCGGCTCGCCCCGCACGGCCGCGGGGCGCGGGGCCGGGC
>VYXF01009623.1:530668-596464 GCA_013397295.1 Polioptila caerulea
GCACCTGTGCCTGCCGCTCCGCCGCCCGGCGCAGTTGTGGGATCCGCCGCGCCCCGCCGCATCCTCCCGCCGACCGCCGCGGCGCCCCCGGAGCCCAGCATGACTTCTTCGTTCAAGCTGGATTTCCTTCCGGAGATGATGGTCGACGGCCGCTTGCTGGTCTCTGACAGAATGATGCAACGTGGAGAAACGCGCATCGGTCGCGCGTAGCTGAGCGCTCTCCCCTCCGTGCCCAGCGGAGCCCTCCACAGACACCTGTCCCCCGCACCCAACCCGGACCCATCCGTATCTTCTCATCCCTTCCCGGCAGAATAAAAATGCCCCTGCAAATTTTCATCAGTTTTCAAATTTAGATGAAGCATCCACTGGGAGTACCAGGCAGAACGCAAGGATTTGGCTTTTTTTTTTTTTTCCCCATACTGTCCCCGACCTGGGGACGGCGAGTGTTAATTAGGGTGAGGATGGTTGTTTTACGTGCAGTTGAAGTGGAGATGAGATGTATTGGAAGGCTCTGAATGCTGGAATTTCAGAAGGAGAAGTATTCCCCTAGCTCAGCTCTGCTCTGTTAATCTCGGTTTGAAAGTTTCTATTATCATCCTCTTGGGCATTGCCAATTGACAGGTATTTTCAGGTAACCTAAGCCTTGTATGAAAACGTAAAAGCTAGAAATGATGAAATAGACATCTGTTGAAAGATACAAAGTGTGAGGACTGTGTTGCATTATTTTACAGTATCCAAAATATCTTTTATTTTGTTGCTTTTTCTTCTTTCATCAGGATGACAAACATGGTTTGAGTTACATTAGAATGAAGCGAGAGGCTTTGGCATTGACTCTGCACTGAAGCTGTTCTGGTTGAGGCAGCGCTTAAGTTACAAGTGTAAATAAACCCGTGTGTGCAGCAGAGAGTGTCACCTGCAATTTGCACAAATCAGCTTGCATACTGTGCCCCCATCTAAGGCTATTCAGACTTTTATTGCCTTTTTTACTGGCAACCAAACTTTCTCTGGGGTGGAATGCTTTCCCTTGCACCAGCAGTGTTCTGCATGGAGACATTCAGTAGTGGCCAGTTGTTCAGACAGCTGAGGTTTAGTGGGTGTGTGGGAGAGGGGCAAGAGTCAAGGGGGAAGCTACTTGGTGCAGATGACTTACACTATTTTTACAGTCCTTGAAGGACAGCGAAGTGTGTAAATGCTGCTTCTTGTCTTAAATTTGTGATCTTAAATTCGAAAGAGTTCTGTGCTGTGTTTTGCTCTTCCCATTGTAAAATCCCAGGTTTTATTTGCGTTAGTCAGTTTTGGTAAAAGTGCTGTCAATTCCTCCTGTTTTGCAGAAAAATCGCAGACATTTGACCATTAGGGTGCAAAGTAGCAGCTGCATATTGGTATCTCTTGCTCTGCAGCCCTCTGTAGGGACCTGCCACAGCCAAACTTCCCCATCTCAGCTTTCATTAGACTTTCTACCTGCTGTCCTTCCAGGCAGTCAGAAAAGATCGTGCTAACAAACATCTCCAAGCTCAAAGGCACTATCAACTGTGGCTGATGATGCCTCGTTGTCACTTAAGCTTATATAACTTTATCTCCAATTTGCCCCTCGAGGTGGGGGAGTACCAAGTCAAACTCTTTCTTCTGCATTGCTCTCTTCATACTCCTTTTCTCTGTGAAGCATCCATAATATATTTTAACACAGCTTGAAACACAGTCAGTGTTCATTAGATGCAGCGCTTAATGTGTGTCCAAAGATACAAAAATTAGTCTAGAGAAATGTCAGCTCCTAAGTGGATTTTGAAACACTGAACTTTGAAAATGGAGTTGTTAAATGCACACATCCTTGTAGGGTTGGTGCTGGTTCCTCATGCATTTGGGGGGGGGAGGGGTGACTCTTGAAGGAGTAATCCTTGAAGGAAAAGAAAATTTCCCTCCTGTATCATCAGTGGTTGTGATGTGATGTGCTTCTTTTTATTAACCAAAACCTTGCTTTGCTGCTGATCTAAGTAATTGTGGGGATGGTATGATTTCAAGGGATCATGTGTCATGCATGCAAATTAATTATGAGGCTAAATTGCCATGAACTCAGGGAGCTTCTATTCCTAACAAAAATAGTCCTGAAACTAAATGCTGTGTGTGATAGCTTTGCTACACTGCCTTTCTAATACTCTGTCGTTCGCTGCTTAAAACCATCTTTATCTTGTCCTTCTTAGCCAAGTGGTGGCATATATTTATTTGCAAGTCCCCAACTCTCTGGACTAATCAGCGCTGACGAGGATGCAGTTTGATTACGCATCAGGGGTCAGGGGCACACGAGCACCTTCCCCTTTAGCTGCCCCCCCAGGCGAGCGGCGAGCCGCCAGCAGCGTTAGCGGGGTGGCGCGGAGCATCAGAGAGCACGCTCCGAGTTACCACGCTGCACAAAACTTTTAACCTCGCCATCTGCTCCAGCCATTCCATGTAGCTCAGTTCAGTCTTTAGCAGAAAGGAATTTCCTGTTTTAGAGCAAGGCAATTAGCAAATATAACACTTCTCTTTCACAGCACAAATTGTCAAAACTAGATTTTTAAATTTTTTTTTTTTAATATGCCGGTGGCGTGTCAGATGTTTTGGGAAATTGGTAGCATACAATATCACTTTTACTTCTTCTTTGCACATTTAAAAATTATTTGTGAAGGGATTTATTTTCAGAGTCATCCATTATTTCAATGAGAGAGAAAAAGGGGATTTTTTTAAGGAATAACTTTCAGTGCATACCTAGTGTGAAAGTTAACTGCCAGCCTGATAATTGCAAAGTTAAAATGCTTTTACCTCTGTGAGAATGTTAATAGCTCTTAAATGTTGCTTGCTTTCAAATTTTACTACTGTTATTATACAGCTAAACAGAAATAAAATAGAACATCAGATACATTGAGCATGACCGTGTATAATTAAACTGAATGCATGGCATCGGTGTACCTGATGTGAGTGACTGAATGGCAATTTACTAGTAAAAATTAATTAATGACATGGTATTGGAAAATATATACTCTAGGATATGAAGCATAAAGATGCATGAACTTCTGTTCTTGAGGACAGGTGGCAAGCTGGATGCTCTAACCATGGTAAATGCCTGCAAAGAGCCCTGCTTGGTGAGTGCTCTGGGAAGGATCAGGAATTGTTTGACGGCTGTTGTGCACTGCGGGGAAGAGGCAGTTCTGAGGAAAATCCATAGATACGTGTAGGTGAAACATGTAGATGAAATGTGTGTATTTGGACAGGGTAGGAGAGGGTTAATGGTTACTAAGTGAGGTTATAAAATCTGAGTTCAATGTAATTTGCTGATTTCACTGGCTTACATGTACATGCCAACTGGATGATTGTGAAGTGGTTGCTTTGAGGATTAAATACTCATCATTGTAAACCCCCCATGTTGATTTCTGCAATACCACAGAAGATTTTTCCATTCCATGTTCCACTTTTCAGTGTCTGGGATTACCTTTAATGTAAATGAGTATCAGTGTTTGTTACTACTGGAACAAAGTCAAATTTTACTTTAATTTTTGGTAGCTGGATATAATGCCAATAAAATACATTATGCTTCAGCAGTGTGCATGCAACTGCATGGGGTACAAGGCAATAATGTGAAAAAATATTTAGCCTTTGAATTTCTTTCTCTTGTAAAAAAAATGAGTCAAAATCAGATATATATGCAATATGCTGATTAAAAAGCCAGTGAAGATCATATTTGATACTTTTTGTTTGTACTTACTCTTTAGTAAATAAGAAATGTCATTATTCATAGAACATGCTTGTACTTTAAAATCCAAAACTTCATTTTCTGCAGTAAACCTGCAATATAGGACTTTTTTTTTTTTTTTTTAGCAAAGAAGTGGAGATAACAAATTTATGTTTTTTAATTTAACTTCAGGGAAACTCAACATCCTGTCAAAAATAATTCTTCCACTCTCTGATCTTTTTTATATCTAGGATATCAAACCACGATTTCCTAACTGAAAATAGAATGTTGGGTATTTTTAAGATGACAGTCTCATCCTTATACTGGCGCTTTATTCTAACTTTGATTCAGTAATAACTTTATTTTAAGTATTATGACTTTTACTTAAGTTACTTGTGTGACAGATTCCTTGGGCCGCTACTGAGGAAAAGCAAAGCAAAAAAAGAAGAAAATTTTTGACTGTTGCCAAGGAGCTTCAGAAAGGAAAATAAATCTTTGAATGTCTATTAAGTAATTACAATTTCATGGTGTCCTTCTCCCCATCATCTTTTCTAGAATCTCATTCAGAAGTTAACCTACGATAACTCTCAGCACATCAATATTTAAATATATCTTTCACTTCCTATGATACGATCTCACAAGTTTTAAGCCTCCCCCACACGTATTCATCATCCAAATTAATCATCAGTTATGATTGCTCTAACAACTTTGATAACTCTAAATATTTCATTGGCATTTTAGGATGTTTGATATCTTATGAGCATTTGGACTATTCAAATTTCATGATTAATTCATGGATTAATATAAAAATATTTGCCCAAACCGATACAGGGGAAAGGTGTACAAAATCTTTTCATTTTTAAAAGCACCTGGAATAGAAAGAGTACACTTGGGCAAGACAACATTCTACAAGAAATCGTTGTTTTATAGTTGAAGCAAATAAAAACTTATTTCCTTCTAAAGCGGAGAGGCAATATTTTGGTTTTCTTTCTTTTTTCTTCATTTCCACACACTGTGTTTCCTATAGGGGATTATTTCTTGTGTGTTCATATAGTTGCAAATTATATTGCATCTCCTGACTTTGATTAAAACAAACTGGTCGCAGGGCAAGGTTAACCAGAGGCTAAAGTCACAAAATAGGGAATATACGTAGAAAGCAAGGCTAAGCTTTCCTTTGCAAAAGAAAAACCTTCATAGGTACAAGAAAAATGCAGGAACAAGAATGCCTATTTGGAAAATAAAAACTAATTGGAGCAATAAATGTAATGTTCTTGAGTAATTGTGAAATAATTATTCCCCTTTAGAATCATCATACTTTAATTGCTTTCCAACATGTTCCTGCATTCTCCGTGGCTGTGGAAAGAAGTGCTTGTGTTCCCTTCAGGATTTAATTTTTCATTTGCAGTAAGCTACTGGCTTTCTCATAAAGGTTTTCAGAAATATGTTCTCTTAGACGCTGTTGTGTTCTTCTATATGGGGTTAAATAGAAAAGGTGAATGGCAGATGCTGAAGGTATAAATTCCCTCCTAATGTCCAGATAAAGCACCCTGAGATTTAGTTGTGCAGTTTCTCCATCCTCTGTATCACAGATTTATAATCAATCTCTCATTTTCATTGAGACTGGGTTACGTAAATAGGACACACTTCAGTAGTGTATTCTCTTTGCTCACAGCTTGATTCTTGAAAATTCAGCTGACAATAGTTTAAAATTATAATATTAATAAAGAGGAGATCATCTGGCCTTCAAAATGACATCTGAAAGCAGCTTCTGTTTTGTGTTAAATCTTAATTACTGTATTTAAATGAATGCCTAAATGAGCCAATTCACAAAGGAGTTGCCTACTGTACCAATAGTGCCTGTTTGGTGATTTTTTTTTTTTCTTTCCATTTACACAAATATAAAAAAATAGTTTATATGGATGAGAACAGCTGCGTTCTCTTGCCTCTTACGACTCAGCTGAAGAAGGCTGAGTATCTTGAGTGTGTTCTCTGCCCTGGGATGGCTTCTCCCTTGCCTGCCATATGGTGGCAATACCTAAAATCAAAAGCAATGCTCCGAAACAAACGCTGGTGTAAGAGCTGTGAGAAAGATCCTGCACCGGCCTCCTTGGCCATATTTTGTGAGTTTACCCATCATTATTAGGGGCAGCATATTGTCACAGCTGAGGGCAGGACTTCAGGCTTAGTGGAGAGACTTAGTCCATGCCTGTGAATGCTCTGGCCTTTGGTTAGGCTGGAAAGGTTGTACTGCTGCCCACTTCTGCTCAGCTTAGGCTGGAAGCCGAGGGCTGTGTCCAGGGTGCCCTGGAAGGAGACACCAAGCCCAGCTGTGCCCAGCTCCCCCTGCTCCCCACTGCATCAGGGATGGACTCATCCCCTGCAGAGGAGCATGCAGGGAATTCATGTCCTTAATTTCCCCCCAGCCTATGCATAATGAGCCACTTCAGGTCTGCCAGGGAAACAACAGCAACCTGAGAATTTTGCTTTGTGATTTTCACATCCCTGTTCATTTCTTAAATTGTTGTGTAGATCTTACCCTGGGGTTTTAGAGTTTACGACCATGGTTACTCCAGAGATGAAGCTATTGCTCTTTCAGGAAAACAGAGTTAGTGATCTACTGATTTTTTTTAATCATTATTATTATTTTTTTCTTTTTTCCATGTGAGTTAGTGTGACAAAGAAAATGTAGTCCTGGCAGAAAAGCCTAACACTGTCCCAGCATATTCATTGCAACATTAATTTTGCACCCTTTTCAGTGTCTTTCCACTTAAATGTACTCACTCCTAGACAACAGTGGAGATTTTGAGAGGAACATCCACCCTTTAGCTGGTGTGTGCAGCTGGGTATCTCTATGACAGGAGAACTGTGACCCTTTCAGTCCCAGGTTATACTGTGCTTTCCTTTGTACTCCATTCCTGCCTCCTATATGCTTTGAAGCAGCTCCAGTGTGATTGCAAGTCACAGCTGACATGATATCTTTTGTTTCATAACCCTGAAAAATCATGAAGATCCATCATTCTCTTAATCCAAAGGTGTGGCAATGTTTTCCTGCTTAATATAAAAGTACTCTTCCCATTTCTTACTCCTCAAAAGCTTTGCACCCCTGAATTGCTCAGAGATGCAAAAGAAACCCAAACATCCACAGCTTGCTTGACCCCCCCACTTTGTGTTATTGACTCCAGGGACACTTGGTCCAGTGATGGTTTCTGGCCTAGTGTGAGATAAGTGCACTTCATTTGCCTGAAACAGGCCCAGTAGTTGAAAATTATTAGCTTCTGGGGGAGGATAACTGCATTTGAAAATCTACAAAATCAAGTGATCTATTCCCTTCTTCCCTTTATTTTTTTTCCCCCAGCTCATTCAATTGCTTGGCTCTGTCAGCCTTCGCCTGCAATTCATTGCTAGTGAGAGAGACATCTGGTCCTGCCCTTTATCAATAAATGCTTTTATATTTTTTTTATAGTTCAACACAGATGGAATGTAGAACAAGCATTAGGAGTTTGAAATGTTGTCAAACATGCTCCATGCCCAGTGGCTATTGCTTAAAGAAAACCCTGTTCTATACCTGGTTCTTATACAAGATGCTCTAGGAATTGCAAGTCATGTGGCCGTGGTTTGTCTCAATTTCACCATGAGTTTTAGTAAACTTGTTCCCCTTGTTGTGTCTTCCAAGGAAATAAAAATACTCTTTCATTTTATCTGCAGTGTCTCTCTATTAACATATAGAAAAGCTGGTAATTTCATTAGTCAGTAAATGAACTTTCAATTTTTTTCTTAATTCGGTTTAATTTCTTCTTCCAAGATCTTATTGCTTAGAAACCAGTTTCTCATATTCTAATGGCCCATCCAAACTACATTAAACCCCTGCTGTCGAAAACAAAAACCAAGCAAACAAGAAAAAAAAAAAAAAAAAATAGTTCAGGAAATCCCGGTGACTGTTACTTTAGGTATGCATTTAGTTTTCAATATTGATTTTAGAAAATATCTCGATTGGGAAGATATTCAGAGATTTGACCACAAAACTAGAAATGCTGAATTAAGGAATAACTACAGGTGATCTAGATGATGTTTCCAGGAACAAAATGCAGAAGTCATTCCCCTTGTCCTAATCTGACCCACATCTTTCAACTTCTTCCTCAAAGCACTGAATTTTTAGGATTGCTAGGTGAGCACTGGCTTTTTCCAGCAGGTTCAATGTTGCCAGCTCCTCCTGGAGATCAGTATTGAGTAGGAGGGGACCAGGGGGAAGAGGAAGGAATAAAATTAGCATTTAATTCTGCACGATGTGGAAAAATCAATGACAAGCGAAGCAATTCTTAGAAAAAGAGAACCTCTCTGGACACGTAAAGCACTATTATCTGATGTTTTATTACCAGCCATAGCCTGTAGTCCGTGTTCAAGCCAAACTTCCGATGGGTTTCCAGGAGCTTGGCATGAATGAGGAATGCATAATGCTGGGCTTTGCATCCCGTGCCAGGCTGTCCAGCTCTGAACTATGAATTGCAGTTGTGTACGTGGTTTTTGCAGCTTTTTTCTCATTGCTTGCCTCAGAGTGAACTCCAACATGGAAATATGAGGCAAATAACTTTTCAGATACCGTTCTATTTTGCTAGCAGAGTGCCTGTCTTGATGATGAAGTGGAAGATAAGTCAGTTTGAGTTAGGCAGGTATTCTTTTGAGGCATGTTCACACATCTCAGGTTGGGGCAGAGGGATTCTACTCCTCTTGTCAAATCTTTTCCCCTTTGCCGGAGAGAAGGATTCATCTCAATGCCTGAGGGCTCTCAGCTTTCACAGATATCTCAATCGTTTGGCTGCAGAAGATAGAGCAACTTCCCCTTTTAAGTTGGTTTGTTGTCTGTGGAGAAGAGAGGAAATGCAGCAGCTTCATAACTGTGCTTGGATATAGTTGAAGTCCAGCACTATATTACAGATTTTTAAAACAATTGGATTTGCCCGATTTCATTGTCCCCTAAGTGCAGCCTAGTATCTCACTTGGTAGACTACATTTATTTATCTTCAAGACAAAGCTGTTTGAAATAGGAGAAACTCAGAGTTTCAGCATCTTCTTCTTACCATTCCTATGTCTTTGCTGTTCATAGGGTATTTCACTGGAATAGAATAAAGTTTTGTATATGCTTTAGTATGTATTGTACAATGTAATGATTTAGAGTGAGATTCTGGGATTTTTGAGCCTTTTTTCTTCTTTCAGTGACTGTTTCAATGTGACCATATAGATGTTGACAAAGAGTTCTCATTGTCATTGGAAAGTTAGAGAGCAGCAACTCTTCAATGTCCTATGCAAACTCTTCCTTTGAAATCACCATTCACAGAGAAGTGAGGCTTGTTTTCCAGCAAGAAATACTGCTTACAAGGCTTATTGTTGCCCCAAGAGTCTTCAAGAACACTGGCTGATCTCTATGTTTTCTAAGTGTTATTCCAGGCTCCTTCAGGTCATTTTTTCTTCCTCTGCATGCACAGTTTATGGGATTTGGGAAGAGGTCCTGCAGCAGCCTCATTGCTGCCTGTCTGTGTTGATGAACAGCAGGCCAAATGTAGCAAGAGATACACTCTGGAATTCGCAAAGGAGCAATTTTCAGCTTGCTCAGGTGCCCATATTGCTACCTGGACTCTCTGCAGGAGCTGGAGGCTGTTTGGCTGATTCTGTGCCTCTTTGCTCTCTCTGTCCTCACCTCCACATCAGGGGATGCTTAGACTCCTTTACTTTGCTGGCCTTCAGAGGATTTGAAGGTCTCTGAGCACCCCTTGGCTCGCCATTTCTTCTCGAGTAGGGGAAGGCAGTGGAGAGGACTGCTGCTGACTTCAGCCACTTGGGCCTCTGATTTTCCTGTTTGATTTGGAGCAACATTGTATACAGAGTGAATTTAGAGTTAAGAGATGCCAGGCCTCTGGGTAAAATGAATATTGTGGAAAGAAAAAGGTATGTATTTAGGCAAGGCTTTCATATAAGATGCAAATTCAGGATTACTTAGCAGATAAAATAATCATTTAAAATTAATGTTATATTTAAAAAGTGGAGCATCATTCGTGTTAACAGGAATGAAGGTTTTACTTTTAAGCTTAGCAAAGCCCCAAATCCCAAAAAATGCAAAAATGCTGCTGATGATTTCTGGACGTGAACCTGGAAGGCTTCATGGAAACTTAAAAATAAATCAACTCTTCTTTCCCAAAACTCTTTTGGGGAAAAAAAAAGGTGTAAATATTTAACAGCAAATAATCACATTGCCAAGAACTGCAAACAAAACCTTTTTATTCAATTCTATAATATGCTGTAAATAATGAAAACCCTCATAGATCTAGCTGGATTTTTATCAGTGAAGAAGCTTAGCATGTAGCACTTTAAAAATCCATCAACATAGCTGAAACTCTTTTTCTAGTCTCTTCATGCCATATTTTTGTCTGTCCCTGAAATATGAAATTTTCCCTGCTTATGTTTGTTTAAAATGCTGGGAGCCTTCAGTCTGCTCTGATCCATCCATGTTTCAAGCAAGAAGCCATCCCTGCCTTTTTCTACCTTGTGAATTAAGAACCACCCTGCTTTGCTCTCCCTTATCACCATCCTTTCAATATTCACAAAAACACCACTGTGATTCCTTCCCTGCATCTCTGGTGGATGAAGTTCTTACAAATACCTGCAAAACATTTACTTAGTTTTCTTCATTCTTTGATAAGAGAAACCTATTGAACTTGGAAAGAGCCACCTAGAATTCAGATCTGAAGTGCTTAATGATTTTATATTCTTACTATCCAGATAGTGATTCAAATTTTCCAAGTCCCTGAAAGTATGACCAGCCTTTCTGGTCTGTGTTCATTGACCCAGCAGACTGGAATTAGCAGCCCTAGGCTGTGATTTTCTAGGTCTTCTGGGGATCTGTTGCTTGACAAAGTATAGTAGTTTTTCTTGCATTTTTATAGTGGACATTTTAGTCTGTTCTCTCAGCTCTGTTTTTTAAACAGTCTTGTCTACAAGTTGTGTACCAAATACAATACTATTGTGTTGTTTTCTTTTTTACCACAACCACATGTTCCCTACTTACCCAATGCAAATCACTGTGGATCTACGTAACATGCCTTTCTCAAGGACATCTGTTAATTCCATGTGACAAGCCAGGGAGTTTCAGCAGTACTGAGCACTGAAAGAAGACCTTGTTAGGCTCAGTAGGACTTAAATTTTAAGTAATCCTCCCAAATTATAGCTTTGACAGACCTTGTGTACGAGCAGTTTGTTCAACATTGAGGTGTTTAGGTGAGACTTCCATCATTAACAGCATTCCCCTTTACAGTAAAGGAATACACCACCAAGGGACGTGATGCTGCAGGAAGACACAGAGGCCTCAGTAGATTGCAATCTTTTCTCTAAGCATTTTACTTTTTATACAACAAAACTGGTGGTAAAACTCAATGAAAATGAGTGATTTAGAATCAGCTCAAATATTCAGGTTCCAGAAAGACTGGTTGTTATAAATAAATTAAGGACTGAATCCAAAGCTCATTGAGTCGATGGGCAGGCTCCCTTTGATTTCAAAGCACTCTGTATCTGTGATCCAAACGCACCGCGAACAAATAAAGACAAAGAATTTATGTTGATTGGACATATTCAGTGTGACAAGAGCTTAAGTCTGATTCTCCTCTTTGCTTATGAAACACAACTGTGTGCTTCTCCCCGGGGTTGCTGGAAGACAAGTATTTTGGTAGCTGCATGCTAGGACTCACAATTAGTGCAAGCGCTGGCTCCTAGCGCCAAGAATCGCAGTGCTCGATGAAATGGAGAGAAAGTTATGGCTGATAATGAATTGTGGGGTTATTCTGATTTGCCTTCAGGACTTTAAAGGTGTTGATTTATCCTCCTATTTTTATTTTTCTTAATTCTTTTTAAAAATTCATCTTGATCTGTTACAATGATAAGTTTAATGGCATCAAAATACTTGCAGTTAAACTGTGGGCTTTAGAGAGAGGAGGCTCTCTGCTGGCTGAGTGCCCTCTGTTCTCATCCCTTGTGCTGGCTGGAATATTCTGTGGCATCAAGCTCTGGGTCTGCCCAACGTCTAGGACTTGGGGACACTGTGTAGGTTCTTCTTGCTGTGTGTAAAACCTTGTTTAGAAAGCAGGTTTATTTTCTTAGTCAAGGATCTCAAGGCACTCCAAGGGATGGATATGTTGAAAGTAGCACAACGGTAGCATCAAGATCACTTGTGTCTCAGATTGATTCCAGTATACTACTGAGGCATTTTTTGAATAGAGAAGCACAAATCACTTTTCCTTACAATATAATTAACTTATATGAAGCAGAACTCTGATGCAGATTTATTTTTTTAATACCAGATACATATATTACATTTTACCCTAAAATAGTTTACTCTTCTGGGTCTTCTGAGCAAATCAAATGCTTGATTTCTCTTTCTGAAATTCTTGATCATGTTAGCTTTGAAGCAGCCTTCAGTCCCATTTCTAAACTGAAGCTGGTTTGTTTGTCTCAAAGTGACTTCCCCTCATGCAACCTTGATACCTTTTCACTTGCTATCTTTTTGTTCTGATCTAGATTTACTTATGCAACTACAAAAGGCATTATCATTTGAACAAGGTGTACTGAGGTGTTCATCTCTACATTTTTAGCTACTGTATTTCAAATTTTTTTATAGACCTCAAATTTTCAAAGTAACTCCAATTAATCTTTGCTCTGGTTTATTCAGATTCCCCATGCAAACAGTAGAATAACGGGAAAAGTAAAAGCAGAATGTATGTAGGGGTTAGTATAAACCACAATTCTTTTCATACTAAACATTAGCTTGTTGAAATGCCTCCACTCTTGGCAGAAGACAAGCCTCGTAACCTAAGAGGATGTGATTTGAGTGGAGTTTTCATGCCCCATGTGCTCATTGTGTTCTTGCCACTGATGCAAACATTATCTATAATTACATTTTCAAGAGACTGAAAATTGCGGTCTTTGTGGAACAAAAATGCAGCTGAAGAATGGAATGTATATCCTCTCCACCCTCATTATAAGGCTTATAAAAATCAAACTATAAGGCCCAGTACCGTAGCTTTCAGATACAGGAAACCAGCACAGTTAGCCTGCAGTAAAGCATTTTCACAGAAAATTAAGGCTTTTTGATAATCAAGCTAGTGCTGTTATTTCTACTAGCTTGCCATGGAAACTAGTCAAACTAAAATTTGTAAGACAGATCAGTATAAATAAAGTTGGAGTAATTACTCTGTTTGCTTATTTACAATATTTTCATGGGTTTGAGATTTAATTCATAACTGGTGGCAACATTAAAAGATTTATTAGAGAGATCATAACATGGGTGTTGAAACATCCTACCATGCCATGCTGTGGAGCAGCCATGTTTGTCAGGAGGAAAACAACAACACTGAAAATGCTGTTTTGATGGTGTCCTCCTGAACGCCGAGGTGTTTTAGTGCTGCTGCTCAAACTGCAGATCTCAGTAAAACATCTCTTCCCTACATCAATGTTACCATCTTTATTCTGGTAGCTGAAGAAATAGAAGTAGCAAGGAAAATACATATCCTTGATTTCTGTGTAAAACAAGCACTGGAAACTTAAATTAAAGTTTCCAGGTAGAGATGGCTAATCCTGATCTCCTGTAGTATGCTTTTTAGAGTAGAAACTAATGAAATCACAGTTCATCAGTCACCTGTGGTCACAACACCCATACCTTCATTTTCCTCTTCAGAACTTCAGGTCTGAGTAGGGTTTTCCTTTCAAGCTGGTTGTTTTTTATTATTCTAAAGGAAGTAATAATTTGGTTGCCCTTCCTAGGTTCACAGTTATTGGTAAAATCAATTCTAAAAATAATTTAGATGAAATTGTGTATGTCTTATTAGATATCTGTTTATGACCATCTAACTTTATGTGGAAAGGGCTCTGGGCAACATCATATTGCAGTCAGGTGACCATAAGGGCAGCTAGAGCCACATTCTTTATGGAGTTGCTGCCCAAGTTGGTAATTCTGTCTCCAAGTTCCCTGATTGCTGCAAGTTCTGCCCAGGAACACTGTGGTGATTGAGTGCTGGAGTTCCCAGGACAGCATCTATTCTTAGTGGTCCAGCAAAACTTATTAAGAAAAGTAATTAGAACAAAGCTCAAGTACATTAGCCTCTTTAATGCTTCTGAATTCTCAGAGCTGTCTTCAACATTGGCAGAGGCTGTTTCCAGTAGAGAAGCTGAAGCAACTTTCTTTGCTGAAGTTAAACCCACTTTGCCATCGTGGTGGGAATTTCTTCTTACATAACATGAGACCCAGACAGATCAAAAGTGCTGGTATTCCAATTAGTGAAAATAACCCACTTTGCTTTTATTTTTATGATGGATTTCTGTCCAGATGCAAAGTTCTATGTTTCTGCTTGCTTCTCACGTGGGCTGATCTTCTATGCCATGTCACCTCAAACCTTTTCTGTCATCTCCTGAGACCCTAGCACTGTGATGTGTTTCTATAACTATCAATTTCCCTTTAAAGAATCATTTTTTTCTCTCTTTCTTCTTTATGATAAGCCTACCATCTTAACTCTGGCAGGCTGGAAATATATTTTCTTTCTATGCTTGCAACACCACCCAGCATTACATTTGCTCAACAAATCATCTCCACCATCCTCTTGAATATTTGTTTCTCCATTGGAATCCAAAATGCAGTTTCAAGCCTGTTCAGTCTTGTCTGAGGAATCAAAACTATGTCTCCTTGGGCTTTCAGGAAGTCTTTGGGGAGATCTCTTTGATATTTAAACTACTTCAGAAATGTGAGTGGCCGTATTCCTGAGGTGGGAACATTCACTAAAGACCTTCAGTACAGGGAGACATGTTCTATGAGAGGAGTTACAAGGAGAGGTGCTCTTCATTTTTTCTTATTATGAGCATATATTTATTCATCTTGGATACTTATCCCCTTCCCCAGGCATTCCCCTCCCTGCTAATTTTGGTAGAGTTGGACAAGAGTTAACCAAGTGCCCTTTGAGCTGTAGGATGTCCCATTAGGGAGGAAAACAGGTTTCTAGGTTTTACAAGTCCAGACTACTCACATTCACTTACTGAACAAGCAGTCTATTTATAAAAGGGCCTACAAGCTATTTTTTCTTCCCTTATGCCAATTAGTGACAATTTTTAGGTCTTCTGTCACACTCAGGATTTTTTGTCTTTGTTCTTCAGTTGCCTTCGAGAGGTCTTTTGATGCTTTCTGTACTGTTGCTTTGTAGGCCAGACAGTCATGTCAAGTGTCACTCCTGACAATGTGCAGTCTGTATAGTAAATTTAATAGAATAACACTCATTTGTTCTTTTTCTCAAAAATAAAATCCTCTTCCAGTGGAAGCTGCTGAGTTGCAAGGATTGCACCGCAGCTTGTCCTTCTGGGAACACCTGAAGGACAGTTGGGAAGACCCATCACTGTGGCCACACCAAAACTCTGCTACTTGGTTTTCCTTCTTAGCAATTCTTAGACCTACGGAGGAGTGGAATATAATTTTCAGTAAACTGACTTGTGCCTGCATTGAATCAAGCTTGTCCCATTTCAGATATTTGTATCGTAAATTTCCAGTGGCACTGAAAATATGTTTACTAATTTTAAAAGATTCTCTGGACTTTCCCAAGGATGGAGAGAAATTATGTCCCATAACTCCTGAGGAGGGCTGACTTTTGCCTGGCAATGCAGACAGGATTGTTGTTAGTTTCACAACCAACTTTTTAATAAAATACACTGTTTGAATATAAATATTACCGTAGTCAGAAAGGAGTCTGCCACTACCTGCCTTAAAGTTTCTGTTTCCCCACACTGAGGAGCTGAATGCTGATCCTCAGGCTATTCCATTCTGTCATGCTAATAGCACTAATACAGTATCATTGTGTTTGGGGCTTCAAAGATACCATACAAGCATTTTCTTATGATTCCCTGATCTTTGCATTTATACCCAGCTGTTTGTTATTCAGTTCAGCCATCAGCATCTAAGTCTCAATGGACCATGTAATATGCAGCTGTAGCCAGATGTAATGCTTCCTATTCCTAAATGTTTCTGTTAGAAGCTAAGAGTGGCAGGCTAAAGACGACTGATAACAGCGTTGCTTGCATTAATTTAAACTCTAGAGCTACAGTGATTCTGTTTGGCAAATTTATTCCATGGCCAACAAGCAGAGCAGTATTTCCAATCTCCATCATTGCTAGTAGTGTTGACATTAAATACATTGAGTATGTCTGCACTGATACGGAATGTACTTATGGTGCTAATTCAAATAGGAGAGGGATGTCCAATTTGCATAAACAAATATATTTTCAGATACAGTTCTATTTAAGAGAGATAAAGACAGGAAAAAGCTTGTTCTAAACAATGACTCGCAATAATTTGGAACAGTTCAACAAATCTTTGCCCCCTTTAATTTTTTGTTCTCCATGGATAGCCGGGGAACTTTTACAATGCCTTGTTCATGCCACAGGCAGATCTTGCTCTGCTCATCTTTCCTGTTATGGGTGGTGGCACAGAAGGGAATTGCGGTGTTTGAGTTTTCTGCTACAGATCACACTGAAGCATTTGGCAAATCACTTCAGCAGGTGACTGTGGTTGCACACATACTCAGGGAGTCTTGGTTAAGCCCTTCAGTAGAAGAAACATTGAGGAAGTTGTTCAGCCTAGAGAAGGGAAGGCTTTTGGGAGGCCTTCTAGCACCTTCCAGTACCAAAAGGGCCTACAAGAGAGCTGGAGCAGGACTTTGAAAAAGGAACTACAAGGGGTAATGGCTTTAAACTGAGAGTGCAGGTTTAAATTAGATGTTGGAAAGAAATTACTTACTGAGAGGGTGTTGAGGCACAGAACAAGTTGCCCAGAGAAGCTGTGGATGTCCCATCCCTGGAAATTTTCAAGGCCAGAGTGGATGAGGCTCTGAGCAACCTGGTCTAGTAGGAAGTGTCCCTGCCCCGTGGCAGTGTGCTTGGACTTGATGATCTTTAAGGTCCTTTCACACCAAAGCCATTCTGTGATTATTTCTAAATTCATGCCAATAAGTGGTTAGAGAGTTCTGAGAAACTTTGAACAAGAGCATTCTTCACAGCTGCAAAATTCCTGGTCAGTGGGGACTCAACATACTTCAAAATTTTTATAGAAATTAACTTTTCTCTAGGGATTTTCATTTTTCATTGGCAGTGTAACTTCATAACATACACTTAGATTCTGCTTGGTTATTTCATATTGTTTATCTCAGTGGAAGAATAAAATCAAAATTAGATGTGTAATGTTTCTTCCCTGCCCTTAAACCCAGCTTCTTATCTATGTGTATATACATTTTTATTATTTTGCCCACTAAATAATCTTAATCCAGCAGGGTTCATGAGGTGATGGGCAGTGCTCTCACCTGCTCCTGTGCTCTGTGCATCCCTGGTGCTGCACAGTCAGGTGCAGCCCCAGTGCTGGGCACTACAGGCTCAGGTTGGATTCCAGTGTGAACAGCATTACACAGAGGATTTGATGTGATTGTAATGAATTGCATGGGGGAAGTGCTTGTTTGAAATCAACTCCATTAACTCAGAGCACAAACCAATGCAAAGTCAACAGTTTTTCTAAGTGGCCACCGCCAGCCATCTCTTTTGAAAACACTAATGGGCTGTTTAATTAGGTGATGAAAATTGTTTACAGTTGGTGATCCCAAGTTTTGTCATTTTAATAATGGTTAAATTCAATCTCTTCTTTGATTCTTGGCAACTCTCTCATTATTTCATAACCTGCTTATGTCTAGTTTAATTCATTTGCCTGTATTAAAACCGACCCTCTTGTGCAGCAGTGGTGTTTGCTTAACTGCACTGTGTCATTGCAATACGTGGGGAACAACTAATATTCAGCAGTGGATGTTAAACAAGTACAACCCTGGAAGAGAATGTTTACATTTGTGGAAGATGTAGTCCTTTTGAGTTGATTATATATGAGACCTAAAGGTAATCCATCCAATAGCATGTGCATTGCAACTGTTCCTGTGTATCTCTTACCTGTGGGGTGTGCCAGCTTCTCTTCTTTCTCTCCAAGCTTAATAATACCTGTCACATTGAAAATCTGAGAAGGAGCAACTTAGAGAATGTGGTTTAGCCTGCTTCCTCTCTGCCCACAGTGGAATGGGGAAGAGAATGGGGAGATGGAAGTAAAATTCATAGCTTGAAATAGTTCAACAGGACAAAAATAATTACAATAATAAAAGAATATAGAAAACAAGTGATGCACAATGCAATATCTCACCCCCAGCTGATTGAAGCCCAGCCAGCTCCTGAGCAGCAGCCCCCAACCAGCTTTGCCCCCAGTTTATGCACTGAGCACACCAAACAGTGTGGAATATCTCTTTGGCCACTTAGGGTAGGCTGTCCCTGTTGTGTCCCCTCCCAGCTCCCTGTGCTCCCCAGCCACCTTGCAGGTGGAGAGGTGTGAGAAACTGAAAAGTCTTCATGAGTTGGTGTAAACCCTGCTTAGCCACAACTGGAACAGCAGTGAGTTATCAATGTTCTCATCCCAAATCCCAAACTCAGCACTGTACTGAGAGGAAAATTAACCCTGTCTGAGCGAAATCAGGACCTTGTATGCTTGAGTTGGTCTTCAGTGGTTGCTTTAGAGCAACCAAGAGCAGTTGAGTTTTTCTCCTAATTTTCTGATGTTTGTCTTTACTTGGTAGACTGGATTATTGGAGACTATTAATATCTTGCATTTTGATGGCCAGAGGATGCCTGTTGGCTCCTTTTTCTCTTACCTTAACTAAGCCTACTACAAATCCAGAAGTCCCTGTCTTAGCAAGCATACAGTCTATACAACAAGCAAAAAAAAATTGTTGGATGTGAACAATTATATGTAAAATACACCTGAATGGCAGGAGATGCATCCAGACTCGTTGGATAGCACTGGCAGAGGCCAGGAGGTGCCTGGTTCCCAGCCTTTTGGTTCTTTGCCATCTCAATGGACTTGGATTTTGGTTTGATTTTTGACAGCATTATATGCCTCGTGTTTTGCCAAGCAGCTCAACCAGAGGCAGATAAACAAACTGGCAGATGCTGAGGGAGGGAATGTCTTTTCAGTTTGGGTTTTCTTCCCTGTCTATTTCAAAATTGTGTCCTGTACAGGTCTCTAGAGTCAGAAGGAACAAGAGCCTTTCAGTTGAGTTTTGGATGCCACTAAAATGAAACCCCACAGCGTGTGTTTTTTTGAGGAGCTGGAGACTGGTCTGTTCAGAAACCACATTGTGGTTGATGCTGTGACATGAAATCCTACAGCATTTCTAAACCTCTTTGTGCCTCCTTTTTTTGTGTTGCAGATGTAAAGGCATCATTAATATAAGCATGCAATATGCTGCATGGGTAATTAACGCATTCTTGCGTAGTTTTTCCTTGCAAAGTGGTACAGACAGTTACAGCCATATGTGACTGCATTTAGATAAAGGTTGTGCTTTCTGGAGCTCAGAAACCATGTGGGACACCCAATCCCATCTTCAGAAGGCACTTCATGGCTTCTGAGTCCCAGGACATCTGCAAGGACCTCACTAAGATGTTTTCAAACAAGTCCTTCTGCAGTTCAGCTGCTCGAGAGTTCTTTAGCCCTAAAACATCACAGAGAGAGACAAAACCTTGGGTATAACTTTAGAGCAGGTGCTACCACAGCAGCTGTACATGAGTGACCAGGCAAGTGTATGAAAACCAGAGTGGTAAGAAGGATGTATACAGCAGGGTCAACATTTTCCAGCATGACAATACTCACATCAAGTGTTTTCCACTACCATCATGTGTACTCAGCTTTCTGAAATCAAGGTAAATAGGCAAGATTGTTGTATTCCTGTGTTTCTGACACTACTGGACTTCTGGAAACTACTGTGATGCTGTTGCAGTATGACAGGTGGTCTATTATAAAATAAGAATGACTAAAGAAGGAATTGTTTATGTTTAAGGCGTAGAACTGCATGAATGAGTCAAAGGAAATGTGATTTCTCCCATTTTCCAACTGTTGTATTCTTGGAAAGTTCTTTAAATATGCATAGAAAATGCAAGTAAAATAGGGTTTTTTAAATTTCTAATTGTGTGTGCCATTTTCTCTCTAGGGAGTAAACAGATGAACCAAAATAAATAAGGTTTATTCTACAGCTTTAGTGATAAAGATACTTGACCTGAATAATAGTGGGAAATAATGAATGCAAATGTTTGCAAGAAGGTGTCACATATCTTTATTATCTAATCAATACCAGAGTAGGGATTATCTTCACATAGTAGTGGCACACCCTTAAAATATTATGGTTCACCACAAATGCAATTTAAAGAGTACTATTCAAACCTCCTTCTTATAAGGGATGTTTTTAATAGCTTTTCCTCCTTACCTTTGTGTCTTAGTTACACACTCAGGAAAGTCTGTCCCTCCTGTGAAACTTCATATAGCAAACTGCACGAGAGAGCAGGTTTTTGGGCTTTTGGGGTCAAAGTTCTATGAGCTTGAGCTAGAGAACAAAGGGTTAAAAGGAGTCTTTGTATTTCTCTATTCCCAAACCACCATTTAAATTGAAACATAATTTTATGAACATTACATCCGAATGCCATTTCTTTTTACAGGATCCCTTACCTCTGGGACGCTGGCTTGGATCAGGATTTTTTTCCTTGCAACAGCTGTTCAGTGCATGAAATAAGCCAGTGGATGTGGTCCAGTTTATAGTGGGAAAGTGTCCATCTCCAAACCACCATCTCAATTGGCACTGAGTATCGTCCTTGTCTCAGCAAAACGGCCAGAAATTGAATGAGCATGAATAATGAACCCTTTGCAATTGTCCAGGTCAGGTTGACAGCAATTTTGCCTCTGTCTATTGATAAACTTGGCAAAGGTTCTGCGTTTCCAGGCACACAGAGGCCTTTCTTAATGGTTAATTCTCCAAAATAAAATGCACCAAGTTTGAAGTTGCTGTCGTTCCTAATGCTGATGAATACAATGATGGAGTTTTCAGAACATTTTAATATGGGGAAAAACTTCTTACCCTGAACAGTGTTCATTTTAAATCACAACCACAGGAACAGTAAAAGGTGGCTTCGTGTTGCAATAATCCAGAGGATGAGATTTAAATAGTATAGACTGTCACATGACCTAAATTTTCAAATTTGGGTGTCTAAAGTTAGACACTGAAAATCAGGACAATTATTTTAGTCTTCCTACCCATTTTTGCAAGCACAGAAATACATTGTTAAGTCTCATATTCGTTTTCTATCAAGGTAGTGATGGTTTAGTTTTAACTTAGTGCTTTTTCTCTGAGGAGCCCTGAACAGTTTTATGAAGTGTGTCAATGTCTTGGTAACGAAAATTTGATATTGAAGCCCAGCTAAGTTGAATCTGTGCTCTCATCTTAATATAAAACTGTCCTTTCAACCCAGCCGGGAGCCTTTGGAGGTATTTGCAAGGAGGATTATCTTTCCTGGCATCCTCCATAATCACTGGAGAATGAGAGGCTCTAGTTCTGAAATGTCTTATTGGAGCCAAGTGTTGGTGCTCTGCATTCCATCTGAGGAGTTTTTTGTCCTGTGTCTGTGGGGGGAACCCAGATCTGGATTCCTATCCCTAAAAGTATCTTTGTGAGTACCTTCTTTTGTGGGATTAATGCACTATAAAAAGATAACAATTCTTCCATGGTTGCCACATGGAGGGTATTTGTCCCTTCAAGTCCCACTTTTTCTTATCCTAGAGACATCCATTGATCAAAATGCCTGAGTGGGGCTGATAAATCTTGAATTTGTCAAATGTTTACTCAGGCCTTTCCTTTTGAAAAGCCTGGTGGGACACCTGTGTGTTGCACAGAAATAAGACCAGACTTTTGTGTCAAGTTTGTCTTTACATAATCCATCTTGATTGGAGTCAAGTTAGGTGAAGAATGTGATGTTAACTGGCTGCTCCCATTTGACCCATTTGTCCAGGCTGAGCCCTAGAGCCAACTAGAAAGCAGAAGGCTCAGGAAAAGCAAAAGGAGCATCCCAAATTCAGGCTTGTCTCAGAAGCTCTTTGTCAAACGCTGAGATTGAGGATGGAGACTTAGGGTTTGTGTGGTTTGGGAACTTCTGCTGAAAATATTCTCATTGAAGAATGTCTGTATTATCCAGCAGGTTTTGTACAAGTCCACCAGCTTTCTGTCAAGGAACAGTACTTTGCTCAGGGGTAGAAGCAGGTGAAAAGAGATGGATCCAGGTGAGCTAGCAAGCCACCAAATGGGCCACTGTCTGGACTGGCCTGATTTGAGTGAGAAACTTGAACCTTGGTGTCTTCATGTCAACCAAGTCACCTGCTTGCCAAATTGCTACGTTAAATCCTGTGCAGGGCTGGAAAGAGTAGGGCCTTTCCATGCCTCCATCTCAAAGCCAATGAGCTCAGGACTCACAAGGACAGGGCAACACAAATCTTCAAAATTAAATCTTCCCTGGCCTTTAGAGATCATATGTCCCATCTCATCACTGCCCCCCTTTCCCAAGACTTTCTGTCTTAGAACATCAAATTCTCATCTCTTTTCTAAAGAAATTAGTCTTATTACTAAAATTATTACTTTAAAGGAAGGCTATACCTCCAGTTCTGCATTTCTTCCTTTTATTCAGCAGATTTGTTTCTCATTTCAGACTCATTTGAGACCTGAGACTGCAAGATCTTTAGAGAAAAGACCATGTCCTTGTACTGTGTTTATACAAAACCTAATTCTGGGGACCTTGATCCATGAAAGGTCTGAATATCTCCTACAAGACAAATAATAATTTCAGACATATAGGATTAACCTCTGCAAAACCAAATGCATTTGCCGGTTGTTGTAGGGTGAAAGGGAAAAAAAAAAAAAAAAAAAGTGTGCATAAAGAAAATGGCATCTGGTAGGCTGCAGGGAAATGGACCAGACTATTAGGAATTAGTGCTAACAGGCCTCTAAGTTTCTTTCCTCAAAATTACTGCAGTCAGAAAAAAAAAAAAAAACACTTCACATTTGTGCTTAATTTCACCTCTGTTTATTCTCCTCTCCTGTTCCCTGAAGAATGTAGATGAGGTTTAAGTTAGTCTTAATAGTAATAGGTTTGGAATCTAGCACACTTTCACAAAATTAACTTTGCTTCTGTTGATCTGGGAATTAAAATGCTTCATTAATTTAGCGAGTCCTGGTTTGACAGCCAAATAATGCATTTTGTAAGTTGTACTTTTAAGTCTAAAATTCTTATCTGCAGCCCTCCCTGGATGTCTCTGACATTCAGGGCAGCTTGCAGATCTCCGTGGCCTGGAAAGGAGAAAAATGTGCCTGAATATACGTATGTACAAGTGCTCTAATACAGTTTATATGAATATATTGTGTCCAAGCATGTATTTAAGCATTACATTAGTAGGTAACTATTAAGAAACCCATTTCTTCCCTCTTTTACAACATACATTTGTTTTGGTTTTTTTTTCCTTTGTTGTTTTTTCTTTCCTCATTTACCAATGCAACTCTACACAAGCATCAGCATTTTTGGTAAAGGGAAAGGCTGGGAAGCATGATGGATTTCTCTGCTGTACACTAGGGCTAGGGCAAGGGAGCAAAAAACTCCAAACAAGTCTCTACTGGAGGAAGAGATTTGTTATCCCTCTTCTTCACACCGGAAACCATGTGGTACTGACTCCTGGAAAGCTGAAGAGATGCTGATATTACCAAGTTCTCAACTATACAACTCTATTATGGAGTGTTCTCATGTTTCCTGTTCCAATCATTCTGCAAATGCCCTTTGTCCTGTAAATGTTTTCCTCAAAAACATCCATGAGCTACCTGAACCATGCTGTGATCGTGTGTCAGGCTTGCAGCCTGTGCTATTGCACAATACATACCTGCAGAGGACATGTATGGTGCCTTTAGAGTTTTCCCTGACACATAAAACTACTCTCTTCTCCACATCTCTTATAAACATTCCCCCAAATCACTTATATTTGATTGTGGCTTGTCTCAAGGCTCACCCTGGTCTGGGCTGTGAGGCTGTGCATGGGCACAACCCAAGCAAATGTCTACAGAACACAACCATGAAAAGACTTCAGAATTCTCAAGGCTCTCAGTAAAACTGCAAAGCACTAAACTATAAAACAAGCTGAAACAGTTTTGTTTTATTGGTATCTAAAAATGCTTATTCCCTTTTAGTGTCACGTCAGAGTGGTGCAGACCAGCAGTTTCACAAGGACATAATGCAAAAGCAGATACAGGTTCCCCAGCAAGAGGCATCACTGGATTCCAGGTTATAAAGGTAGAGAAGTTTAGCCAGACCAGTAATCCTGCTGAATGACCACCCATCTCTGAGTTATCAAGATGGTAGATTCAGCTTAATTTGAACTTAGTTTCTTTGCAGCTCTGTGATTTATGCCTCAGAATCACAGAATATGCTGAGTTGGAAGGGGCCTTTAAGGGACATTGAGTCCAACTCCTGTCCCTGCACGGAACACCCCAAGAGTCACACTGTGTCCCTGAGAGCATTGTCCAAACACTGCTTTAGCTCTGTCAGACCACTGCCCTGGGGAGCTTGTTCCAGTGCCCAGCCATCCTCTGTGTGAAAAACCTTTTCCTCCTATCCAGCCTAAACCTCCCGTGACACCACTCCAGGCCATTCCCTTGGGGGGTGTCAGTGGTGACCTCAGAGAAGAGATCACTGCTGGTGTGTACAGAAATGTCATGCAAAGGCAATCAACTGAAATTTTCTATTTGTGTGCCCTGCTGCAAAAGCAGGAATTTTTACCCATGCTGGATGAGTAAAATTTTTGGTATTTCTTTTTTCTGCTCTAATTACCATAAGTCAAGATGAGTCTGTAGATTCTGTAGCCCAGGCTAATTGTGTTTTGCTTGTGAAAGTCTGTGGAGTGAAAGGCAAGGTATGTTTTTGTGACTTAGCAGTGTGGCACTCTCTTTTCCCCCCATGCACTGCTCTATAACCTCAGTTATTTCAGAGGTAGCTCCTCTTTACTGTGGTTCATAGCATAACTTAATATTTCTGTCTGTGTTTTGGGAGGGATGAGGGAAGAGTTAATTTTGCTCTTCTGTTGTCTAGGAAACAGTGGTTGTACTTACTTCCCTTTTGAAAATAGATAGTGAATTCCACATTCAGGGAGCAATGAATAAGATAAAAAGCCACAAGATTAGAAGCTTGAATTAGACACCGTTTGAGAGAGCAAAGATAAGTTCGTGTGCGCTGGAAACTTTTTGGTTGCACTGGAGTGGAGTGGGGAGATCTGCTTTTAAAGAAGGTGCTCAGGGCTTTTAGGCTCTGGGCTGTTGGCCCTGATTCAGCAAAGCGTTTAACAGAGTGCCTAATTTTAATGATGTAGGGCCCCACTGAGTCCAGGGCTGAGGATGTGGTCCAGTTTGTACATTAAGCACTTTGCCTCCCACCACTTGGAGAATTCAACCCTGTGCACATCGTGCTGAAAATTAAGAGAAAGAGAGACACCAGCAATTGTGATCTGGGCTCCTGTGCTGAAAACAAGCCATCCATCCAATTTAGGGCTGTAAATACTAAAATTGGAGATGGGGTTAATGGCTCAGAACAACAGAACAGGGAACAGGATTAAAAAAAAAAAGCCTTGATGGTTGTCACAATGGGCAGCAAATGACAAGTGCATTTCAGTGCAAGTTTAAGACGATTATACTTGGAAGATGGAACTAAAATATAAAGCGAGGGCTGTATGCAATGCTGCACGTTCAACTGGAAATGTAGGTTATGTACTTGGTATTAATTCATGTCCCAGTGAACAAGGGAAAAAAAAAAAATCTGTCTTTGATTCAGATGGGACTTGAGCTGTAGATTTTTCTGACTAAGAAGCTCTGGATAATTCTTTTCTTATGTATTATTAATAGTTCTATTACATTAAATCTTAGGTGTTCAGAATGATCCATCAGAGGTGTTTCTCCCCCCATTCTCAATCCGTTGTTCCCAGCTGAAGTCTAGGGTGTACCTGGGTAGGTGAATCTGGGCTTGGAAAACTGGCACACAGATGCATATAAAGAGAGACACAATTTTCAGGACTAATTTCTTACAGGCAGTTCAGCAGATGTGTTTTCAGGAGGGATTTTAGTGTAGTCAAGGAGCTGCTGCCCTCCAAAAGGAACTGTTTGAAGAATTGCAGAGTCCTGGGGAAGAACTACTAAAACAAATGAGCAGGAAGGGGAAGGGAGTGATGAAAAAGGAACATGTTGGGAGTGGTGAAGCAGAAAGATCCTGGCAGGGAGTGAAGAACAGGTTTTCTGGATGTGTTTAAAGGTGTAAAAAAGGGCAGCCTCAGAGACAGTAATGCAGATAGTAAATCTCCTCACAGGGTTTGTGATTACTATGTTCTGATTAAAAAAATCCCAACAAAATATAAAACCACTCAAAACCAATACAGGACCAAAAAAAAAGAAGTCACATGGAAAATCCTCCTGTCTCTTGTTAGTGATCACAAGCAGTCCCTTGTGAGTGTGGTCAGCATTGCTATGCATGCCATGGTTCTGAGTAGCAAATTCCAGCCCCCTTTGAGGGGAGCTTTGTAAGAGGTTTTGGAAATTATTATAAATGCAAAACCTAAAAATCAAGAAGGAATATGGAAAACGGAAAACGCTCAGGAAGATTTGTGATGACTTTGCAGGCTGGAAGTAGGATGCAAACTCCCAGGATGGAAGATGTTTCCGAAATGGCAGTCAATTAAAATAATATGTGATAGGGGGTTGACAGTTTGGGTGTTTTCAAATGATCCAGCTCTAGCTTGGAGTGCAGTGGGTAAGGTGCAGCACTTAGTGGAATGTTCTCCTATGGCAGTCGTTAGTCACCTTTTCCCTTCCTGTAGAGCAGAGAGAGCCCTAATGACAGTGGATATAATGATGCCTTCAGGGATGCTTGGGGAGTAACACAGCTCCTATAGCAAGGTGCAGCCTGGTTCCCTTCGTGACAGTTTCAGTGGTGTGCGGAGGAGCCAGGACATGCCTCCAAGGGGTTGTCAGCCCCTCCACCCCAATCACTCCAGAGCTGTTAGACAATTAGCAGCTGCTTCCTGCACATGGCCAGGAGTGGAAAGGGAGCTCCAACTCCACCACCTCACACAGGGCTGGAAGTCATTTGGCCTTTGCTGTAAAGACATGAGAAATGTGAGTACTGCTCAGCGTGGCTTGTGTGCTTCACCATAAAGGGTTACCTCTGTGAGAGGCACCTGTGTCTCTTGTTGGGCTTTGCCAGTGCTGCTCTTGCCTCATCTCTCTGACATCAACTTTCCTGAGCTGCTGCAGCCTTATGTAACTGCCCCAGCTCCCCTAGCAGCAGCTTTTTTGGGGGGAAAGGTGCTGATTCACCCTGCACACAGGTGCTGCAGCACAGCTTTGGTTGCAGCACTTGGGTCAGGCAGCACCTCTCTGGAGCACAGCGAGGGAGAAGTAGAGAGGAAAAAGTTGGATCTGGAGGAAGGTCACACTGCAGCACTCATGTTTCTGCCTCTCCCCTAGAGATGCTTGCAAGGAAAAGACAAACCTGATGGATGGTTGTATTTTCAAGAGAATGCAATGCAAAGCAGGTGGTTCCTGGCACTTAGTAGACCCAGGGCTGTGTCTGTGCTGCTTTCAGAGGTTCACCTTCAGCAGGCTTTAATCCTGGCTGCCACGAGTCGTGCTGAGAAAAGACACGATGGCAGAGGCTGTGGAGTGAACCACCCGAGTGCCAGGCCCCAGCAGAGCCGTTCCTACTGCAGAATACCAGCACTGATGCCTCTTTGCTGCCCCAGGTGATATTGGGGTGATAATTAGCAGAGCTCCATCTTGCCCAGCTGCAACACCATCTCCCCACAGTCCTGTGGGTGTTCACCCCATGCTGTGCTTGGTTGTGCTACAGAGGTGGTTTCCTACATATGGATCCCTGTGTCACAGTGGCTCATAGACACTTAGGGCTTAAAACAGGAATTACTGGCCCTGGCTCAAGCAGCCAACTCAGAAATCTGAGTCTGTAGTTTTGGGTTCTTCTGTGCCCCTTGGTCGAGGAGAAAGGGCACCCTCAGGCTGGATGTTCCTCTCTTCCTGAGCCACTGGTGTACAACAGGTGGAAAAATAGCCTTGGAGGGCCAGTTTCTGTCCTCTGATTGGAGAAGGAGCCAACCATAGGAGTTACATAGCCTCAGGCATCTGAGATGGGGCAAGACGACATGGAAAGACCAAGGGATGTGGGTAGAAACTAAGAAAGGGAGGCATTTTAAAAATGTGCGGTTTTAATGAATATTTTCAAAGCAAACCAAAATTGAATTCCTGGAGTAAGGCAGTCTACAAAAATGCCAGACTTCAAAAGCTAAAAAGGGGGAGATACACAGCTTTCAGTGTGCAGAATGCACAAAATATAAAAATATGTTTTGAAGACTTTTAAAATTCAGAAATCAGAGTCAGGAAGAAAAGAAAAGGTGAGATGAGAAGGAACGAAGAAGGGTCTCAGGGTTTTCTTTGTTGTTGCAGTTTTGGTTTTTTCACTGCTCATCAAAGCCTCCTTCAGGACCTCTTCATCAGTCAGCTCTAAGGACCTGTCCCAAGAAGTGCCTCCTCTAGCAAGGATTAGCTGTTTGTTGTGAACATGCTAATTTCTGATCATAGTTCTGACAGTGCATTTTCTTTCCTTGCTGATAGAAACCATATTAGCTAATAAAAATAATTAAATTTATATTCTCTAGATGTAATTGGTGATTATGCCCTCTAGGTGGAAAAAAATGCTTTTAGAGGGCAGAAGCCTATATTCTCCATTCAGATGAATAAAATTCCTTAATTTCCACAGAAGTGGACTGTAGAGAGAGTCGTATCCCCCAAGCCTGCACAGAAGGGGCATTAGCAGCCATTTCCTAAAGTAATTTATAGCATTGTTCACTGTATTATGCCAACTCTAACAAACTCTCTCCTTTACTGCTAGCATAGCTGTAATTCCAGTTACTCTATTGGGAATTTGGCTCTTGGAAAGCTAAGTGATTTATAAATTTTTAAGAAGTGATGCATACAGCTAATCTAAAGGAAAATGGGCTCTTGCAGCCTGTGCACCTGCTGTCTAGGGGGGAGAGGATTTCTTGCAGGATTCCTCTGCTAAAATGAATAAAACTCTGATAATCTTTAGGGTAGCTTGTTTTAACAGATTGATGAAAGGCCATTGCCCCTGGAGCCTAAATCCTTCCGTTTACCCAGAAATGGTTAAAGCACAGATACCTATTTTTGCAGCAGTGCTTAGTCTTGAATCATCACACGAACTTCCCAACTGCTGGCTATTTAGTGTGAGGGAGCAGTTTTTTGTGAAACTGTGGTGTCCTTTATTTAGGTCACGCTTGGGTCCCTTCCCTTGCATCCCTCCCCAACACGCTTTCAGTGTGAAAAACAAACTCTTTCTAGGAAACAATTTGTTAACAGCCTCCTTCCTCCCAGCTGGGGCTTCTGAGCCCTGGAGAAGTGTGGTGCAGAAGGGATGTAAGGCAGGGAGCATGGGGAGATCTCCTTGGTAAATTCATACCATAGTACAGTAACTTGGCGTTTGATTTCTGGGTGAATGCGGTTACTTGTGCAGTTCTGGAATTGCCTCTGAAGGACTTCCTGCATGGGTACCCATGGCAAACATACACTTCAAAACATGTCTTAAAATAATTTCATACTAATCCCTTTACCCTTGGTCCTTGACACTGTCCAGGTCAAAAGTTATGTGGTGTTCCCACTCCCCTGACACAGATGGCACAGTAGAGAGATGGAGGAGAAGCTGCTCTCTGCCCTGCTTCAGTTGTTAGTGTGTCATCGTTGCTAGAGAAACACAAAACCTTGGACTGGGATTCTGGCAGAATAAAAGCTTTTCAATTCATATTTGATCACATTTAAAGGAGGGGGAAGGAGGGACCTTGTAAAAACCCTGTTCATCCACTAGAGAGCATATAGGCAGTGCTTCTCCTTGGAGAAAATAAAAATGTCAAGCTCTTATTATGCACAATAATGCAATGCAGTTTAAATGTTTACTGCTGTTCTACCCACTGCAGTTACATATGGAGAAAAGACTATGTGAAAACTGGAAGAAGGCTTTGCAAATATAACTTTTCATGTTCAAAAGCCTCTTATCTCCTTGTTAGCGTTTAATATCTTCCTGTTCTTAAAGAGCGTTCCTATTCTCCCCATGGAAATATTAAATTATTTACAAAGTTCCTGAGAAATACAGGGGTGGACTTGAGAAGGTGCAGAGCCGATCCCTGCAAGGGCATTTTATGGCTTTTAGAGGATTCCAGTGTTTCATTTCTGGCTGATGTGGTTTGGAAGAAGCTTCTGCAAACAAACTGATGTGAAGCTGCTCATTCTGCAGATGATCAATGCAAGAAGCTGGAGCTGAGAAGGTGATATCCTTTGAAGTCTAATGATATTAATGTTGACTCTTAAATATTTCATAGCTGTTACTCTTTTGTAGTGATTTTAGTGCTTGAGTTAAGGAGTGCAATTTTTTTTCCTCATCTAATTTCCATTTTTCCCCTCTAAACTGCCTCGCTCTTTGTGTATACAAGACACATATGTAACTTCAGATTTAAACCATAGGGATCTGCGTGCATTAAATGGATAGTGCTACACCCCACTAATTAATTACACTTTTTTTTTCCCCCATGGGTGTCAAATTTACTTTTTCCAAAGGCTGTTTGTTAATACAGTGCATGTTAGAGGCAGTTTTTTCACTGGAATATGTTGCTGACTTTCTCTGTTGCCCTAGTTAACCTTATTCTGTCCATCTGTAGGTTACAGATGATTCCACTTACACTTGTAACCTGCTGTGAGAGCTAGGCATGAAAAATAGTATAGAAACCTCAGGTAACTCCTCAGATACATCTTTTTACCTCTTTATTTTTTTATGCTTGTTTCATGGAGGCAAAATCCTTTGTAATGAATTTGCTACATTCGTATAAAGTAACATGGGTTCCTTGTACATTCATTATGTGGCCTTTCCTGGTATTTTTTTACTTTTTGTGTGCCACGATTCTGACTTAGCCAGTGGCGAAATATTTGTGTAGTACTTGGATACTGGATGGATTTCCACTGACTCTAATGGACAATCTGGTCAGGATTTTATTTGCCATCAGCATCAAGCAAAACTTTCTTTTTGTTGCATTTTGCAAGTGATCAATGGATCCACTTAGATTATAACCTGGAGTTAGGAGTAGAATTGCATGTTAATATCTCTCATAGCAATAAAACAACTGCTAGAGTCCATTACTTTTCTGGGGAAAAGAATGGGATTTGTTTAATTTTAACTGCCTCAGTAGTATACTGGTGCATATATAAATGCTGATGAATGAAATCAAGCAATTAGAATTAGAAATTAATAACACAAGACATCTAGTCATTTCAGCGAGTTTGCATTTTGATTCTGATTGATTTTTCTAATATTTGCTAAGTGCATATGTATCCACAAAGGCTTTATATCCATATGCTGTATTTTTAAAATGCTGGCATGTTGACTTCTGGGAGCTAGATCTGTTATTTGACAGCATATTTTGATTTAATTTCTGTTATCTGAAAAACTGCAGCTGAACTGCAGCTGATGCAGAATTTAAGTATGTCTGTTCATTGTTCTGTTTTTCAAGGTTTTTGGAAATTGCACTTGCTGCCTAACCCTGTAAAGTTAGTTTACATTTCAGGCAGGGTTATTTTTCCTCTTTGAATGACAGCGAGTATTTGTGTGCATGTATGCAAGTGTGACATGAAAATATGAAGATAGCTGCCTTACAGTTCTGTTTTTGCTTTTTAATTGATATTTGGATGATATAAAGCAAGCAACTGCCATATGACAATAAAGTGGACCAACTTTCCCAGCTGGATGTCATATTTGATGAAGTATGTAACCAGAGAAACTGTGAATTATGTAAAGTGCTAAATAGGATTCTGGGTGTAACTTACTACCCTGAGGGCTGGAAGATACTGCTTGTTATTTACTTGCACTTTCTGAAGCAACATTATTTTGGGTGTTTCTCAGAAGTGCTAAACTTCATTATTGGGGGAAAAAAGTCCAGGAGTGAGTGTCATTCTTCTGGTTTCCTATGGGGAAGGAGTGGGAGGTTTTGGAAGGCTGGCTGTGAGTAGTATAGAGCATGATTTCTGAATTCTTGTCTGCCATGCCTTGCATGTGTGTGCTCTGCTGCCACCAGGTAGGGACCAGGGTGAGCCAGATTTCCTGATAGCTCCTCACAAGGACAGATGCTGCTGTCTGGGTCCACTGAGATGGGAGTTCCTTGGGCCTCTGGGATGGTGACTTTGTTTTATATTCTCTCACCAAGGAATATTTTATTTGCTTGTTGATTGTGTCCCTTTCTGGCTCTGTGCTTGGTCTTTTGACTTGCTTTTCTTTTTCCCAGTCAAACTGAATCACGTAATTTATTTTTGCATATAGTTCTTGAAAAGCCGGTGTACTAACATCAGGTGCTCACTTTGCTGCATAAAACTAATGCAGCCTCTCTGAAATAGACATTTTAAATTTTAACCTCAATATAAAACTTCCTACTTTATTTTTTCTGCTTTCCACACTGAACCTGCTGTTCTTCCTCAGGATCCTTGGATTTGTTGAATGTGCAGCCCATTCTTATTTATCAACCACCATGGGTGTCGTAGGTCATCTGTGGAGGCAGCCAGACCTTTTTGCAGTAGCTTTCAAGTTGTGTTGGGATGTTGTAGCCACATGAGGGTGTTCAAGTTGGTTTGGTTGTAGGAGGAAATAGTCTTAAGAAGGACCGGATTTGGTGAAAACTTCTGCTCTTGTGCTAAAAATTGTTGCTTCGTGATGCATTAGACTGGACTTCTGCAAAACTCGCTGCTCAGAGCAGATCTCTGGAGTCATAGCAGGCGTCTGTTGGTGTTTGTGGGAGGGATGCATGTCAGAAAAATGTTCATGTCCATCAGCTGTTGGGTGTTTTTGATAAGATGAGGCAATATTAGCTGCTGGATCAGGCCCTGAGCTCAAGATTTTCTCTGCTGTCTCTGGGGAACCTGTCAGGTTTCCATCTTCTGGCAGAGGCAGCTCACCTTGCCTGTCCCTTCATTAACTGGAGGGGACAAAAGTGAGTGATGCTTTAAATACTCAAGTTTTGAAATAAATACTTTCAGTTGCTTTCTATTTTTTATTTCTGCACTTTCAGGTTCCTTTTTTTTTCCCTTCATGTTTTTTTGTGGGTTTTTCAAGGCTGATGATGCTGTGCAATTGGAGAGATGGAAGTTTTCTATTTTTCTATGTGTGAGCATTATGCAGGGTGGAGAGAGTGCAGGGAGAGACAGCAGTGTGGCTGGAGAGACAGCCTTGCTCTTGCTGAGTCTTTGGTGAATGACAAACCTTCTCTTTCCTAAAGACCTGTCCAGAGACTTTCTTGCTCTTGCAGTTAGCAAAAGGTATTCTCTTTTTCAAAATCCTGCTGAAGGAAGGGGAAAATATCAAGAACTAGAAAACACCTGCATTATTCTCTCTCACAAAACCTTCCTCACATCTTGGCAGATGAAGGGAAGACCTGGTACATGCCTCCAGGGAGATTTAGGTTTCAGCTTATGGGCATTTTCCTGCATAAAACTTTGTTCAAAGTATGTTGGATCAGCTTACAGAGCAGGTCCGTGGGGTGCAATACACTGGGAACTGCTTTTCCCCATAATCCAAATGTTTTGGGGGTGAAGAAAGGAGAGTGCAGCTGTGGTGGTGATTCAGAAGTCTGTGCCACTGTGTTTCACATGTGAAGCTCTGTTCCAGCATGAAGACAGAATGGACCATGCCACAAGAGCTTGCAACCATGAGCATATGCCTTCCTTGGTATGTGTGCTCATTTTGAGCTTTCAGGTCTTCAGAGCTGGGTGAAAAGGACAAGAGAATGTTACTCTGCTGGTGTGGTGGGAAGGCCTTGCAGAACCCCTGCAAAATGACAAATGTATGAAAACCTCAGGAATCTAATAGCTTGTGAACAGCTTATCCTTCTCCAACTTTCCAGAAGTATTTTCTTTTCACATAAATTCTATGAGATACCTACAAATACAGCTATCTCCAATTACCATTCTATGATTTTTTCTCTCACACATGAACCTAATTCTCAGTTTTCTGTAGTAGCTTTGAGACAATGTAGCAATATGCTAAGTATTTGAAAATTCAGAAATTTAAATACTGCTGTTGGAACTTTGGTCCATCTGCCAGAATTCAGGCAGTGGTGTGGCAGTTGTTGCCCAGTAATTCCTATTGCACAATGCAAAACTATTAAGCTTAGCAAGAAGGTGTTAAAAACATGACCAAACTGAATTTGCAGTTGGTTTCCTGTTTTTAACATTTAGATTCAGAGTACAGTATGAACGTAATGTTTCCCATCTGGGTCTCATCAGTTAAAACTTATCTTTTGGTAAATCTAATGATGAGTGTCTGCTTACTATTTTCACAGCAAGATCATAGGCTTTAAAAAAAATAACCATTGAGACACTCAAATGAAAAGGAAGTTTGCTATGTGCTGTGTGTTTATATCAAGTTCATAAGCACCTTAATGAAAAAAAAAGAAATGTGATTTTTTCCCCTTCATTATTAACTTGTCAAAAATCTTGGGCTAAAAATTGGAAAATTTTCCAGCCTTCACTACACTGTATTCAAGTTCTGCTTTTAAAAGCTTCAAGTAATTTTTTTAAATCAATTTACCAATTTCCAAAAGGTTTCTAATCCCAAGTATCCTAGTTCTGTAAAGTTTTGTGAATCTTTTCATTTTATGTTAGTTGATCATTGTGTCCTTTGTCTAAGTTGTTAGTTATGGGGAAGAATTACCAATATAATTATCTACAATCATGATTATTATCTCTGTCCTTCCCAAAATAATTCAGAGCTTAAAAATACCATCTTTAAAAGATACTTTTTTTCCAGTTTTCATACAGCAAGTAACTAGTGCTCAGACTAAGGCCCTTTTACAAGACCTAGTCCTGCTGGCCATAGTTGGATATTCAATAATCTTGTTTTTCACTAGAAATTTTTGGGGTTTTTAGAAGTTTTCATGCAACCACCTGCTTTCAGTTTGATTTTTAAGTCCAAGGGATTAAAAAAAACCAAAAAAACACTTGTTCCTAGCATTTGCTCTATACCAAAATTCAGCCTTTTCAACTTCTCCAGATTTCTTTCCCTGACTGTGTTCTGCAGCGAGTTCAGCCTTGCTTTTCTGTATTAGTTAACCTTTTGCCCTATAAATATTCGTTAATGGAAATTTTTCCTGGTTGGCTCAGGTTTGTGATAGTCAGGGAGCCTGGGCTGATAAGGAAACCCCGCTGCCAGCGTGCTGAGGAAAGCATTAAACCACAGCTGTACTCCTTAGTGCTCCTGTCTTTACCTGCCCCAGTCGCATACCATTACACTTGATTTATCCAGCGTAACGTGATCCTTATACAAAGCCAGGCTTGGTTGTCATAAAGCCTTCCATTTTCATACCTTTCTTATCTCTTTTCCAGCTGCATTTTCCCCAGTGCAACAAATAGCTCTGGTGTAAAACTTTCCCAGCAAAAGGAGCCAGGAGTAAATTTGTGCAGGTTGGGTTTTGATGGAACTTAGATAAATGTGGTTGGGGTTTTTTTTATTTATTTCATTCTATTCCTGTTTAGTCTCCTGCTTTCTGATTTCTTTCCATGATATTAAGCACCTTGCTTACCTCAGTACTTGGGTGCTGGAGATAGGAGCTGTGAGATGCACCATTCTGTGGAATATCCTGTTGTCTCCACGTTTTCCTGATCTGCCTTCAAGTGCCTCGGGAGCCCAACTGCAGCCATCTCAGGCTGCCTTGTAGGGGCATGCAGGGGGCAATTCTGCCTTTCCGTGAAGTTGTGTGTTTAAAAGCTAAATAAACTGAAATATGCACAATTCTTCCATAGTCAGTCCCACCAGGACACCTCCCTCATCACTTTGACATAAAACAGCTCGTAGCACTGATCTTTGTGTTGGATGGAGCTTACTGTGTGTTTAGCAAAGAAGGCTTTCATTCATGTGTCCCTGCAAATTAAAACAATCAAAGGGCTTTGAGAAACCTAAACCAAATTGCAAAATGGGAAGATGCTGCTAAGTTCAAGTGATTAGAAATAATATCATGCCTTTAGAAGTCTTTAAATTGATTGAGAAATTCCAGATTTCTGTGACAAAAAAGAACTTAAAAATCTAGCCATATGTACTTCTTTGTGTTATTAACTTTCTTTCATGTTTTTGGTTTTTTTTCTTTGATGCCACATAGACTGTAACTCACTTTGCCCATTTTTAAAATGAAAACCCAAGGCTCCCATGCAATATAATTGTTTGTGTCCTTCCTGTTTGGATTTTGATTTGTGCTGAGTGTTTTTGGATGCATCAAAAACATTACTTGCAGTCAGAATATGTGTCCTTGTCAACATTTCAGTAAGCAGAGGTCAATCCAGAACATGAGAATACAACTTACATATTCATAATTGCATAAATTGTCCCAAAAGAAGGTCTTTCATTATACGCTGTCCATTTACATGCTTAGTTAATAGTTTAATGGGCACCATGAATATGTCAGCTGCTTCTTTACTGATAAATTTTATTTTATTTTGCATATGCCCACATACTTTTTCAGACAAGAGAATTAGTGTAATCTCTTTCAGAGCAATAGCAACATGAGTTCAGTGCCTACAAGAAGGGATGATAGCACTGGATATCTGTTAAAAAGGAAGAAATATTAGAAATATTCCATTCACCTATGCAGTTAAAGTAACTAGAGATTCAAACAAATATTGATGTAACTTCACTGTCTCTAAGTCTATAAGCACCTGCCTCCAAAACAAACAAACAAAAAAACAGGGAGAAAAGAGTAAGTATTTGAAAGTTAAAGCAACTATAAGCAGTTATTGTACTGACTGTATGGCAGTTTTCTAACAGTGTGGATGAAAGAAATGTGGCAGGAAAATCATGGGAAAGATAATGTAAACTAATGAAAACTTACGTGGTTTCCATTAATAGCTTTTAGGGGTTTTGGGGGAAAAGTAATTTCATAATAGAATAAAATAATAAAGACAATGATTATTAGTAGTCAGGGCCACAAATGCAGCCATCTGAAGATGAAGAAACCCAGGTGTGATCCAGTATTGCTTTGGTCCAATCTTTGGTGGCATCTTTGTCATCAATTGCTGTTCTCAAGAACTTTCAAGGATTTCTGCTCTAATCAGCTCCATGCTGCCCTGAGCACAATGGTCAAAATTCTCTAATATTCTTAGTCTGACTGCAGCAAAGCTAAACCTGCTTTCAGTTGGGAGAGTTTGCAATGGTGAATCAGACCAGCCCCTGAGAAAGGGTGACAGAGTTGCTGGGAAGACAAAATATCAGGAAAGGAACAAAAGCCCCACCTGCTTACTAGTGAAAGCAAAGACTGTGACCTAGTTTCCCTTTTTTCATTAGGATGTGGTTTAGTAAAATTGCCACCATGTGCCTGCAGAGGTGATGGGCCCCAGCCACACCACAGGGCTTCCCAAACGCCAGGCTGTGCAGAGCTGGCATCATCTGCACAGCCAATCATCTGCCATAGCTGTGGGGGCAAGAAAAATAAATCCAAGAGGCAGAAGGGAACTCCCGAGAAACACAGAGCCCCTGCCAAACCCCTCTGTGGGGCAGAAGCACTTGTAGGAAGCAAGAGGCAAGTCAAAAGCAGAGCAAGGGCTGTGGCAGAGCCTGCACAGGTTCACCTGCCCTGTGTTTGTGCCTCCACCCCTCCTAAGCACAGCCACTTGCCAAAGGAAACTGCAGTTTTTATGAATGTCTTGAATTGCAGCCAGGTAATTACCTTCAGGAAATTTTCATGTTGCTAAATGATGATCTATAGAAAGTGAATGAGGAAGACAGGATGGAGTGGGGAAGCTAAAAATTTTGTAGTATAATACACAACTATCTTGATTTAGAAGCTACTTAAAGGAAGAACTAGGTGTGATATTCAGGGGAATAGTCTGTTCTGGAAGTGCTAATCCTAGGAGGATAGTTTGCCTTTGGTGGATATACACAATGTCTGCATATTGGACTCAGCACATTGAATTTTGATCCTGAACTACCCAAAATTAGCATTGAGCAGTATCAGCCTGTATTGTAACAATGCTGAGTGTCAGAACTTTGCCTGTGACTTTTCAAGAATCCAAAAAACATGTCTGCTGAAGAGGCTGTTTCCTCAAGCTGACTTTCACATTCACTTTGATTTTTTTCACTGCTTTTAATTTATTTCCTGCATTCCATTAAAAATGGCATTTACAGGTCAAGGAGCATTAAAATGATTTCATTTGCAAGAAAAACCAAAAACAATAACAACCACAACTGAAAAACAACAGCAAAACCCTCTCTGCCTTTGTTGATTGTGCATTTTTTCCAAAGATTTACATTTTTCACATCTGTTGCCCTCCCATTATAGTTTTCATCTTGCATATACAATTGATACAGCAGCATAAACAATCTCCCAATGGCTGGAGAAGGAAAGCTTAATAATTGCTCCAATTATTATTTTTTTTGTCCAAAAAACTATAAAATATCCTGTATTTTTTATGATGTCACAACAAGTGGAGAGTTTGACATTATCACATTTACTGCTAATGTATAAATGCAACACTAATGTACTAGAAATAAAACTTTGTATAATGACCTTCCCCTGGTTCAGCCATTAAAAATACATTAATACTCTGTCTTGCAAATTGGACCTGATGCAATTTTTTTCATCAATAAATAGTTTGTGGGAGTTTTTGTTTGTATGGATATCTGTGTTTATTTTCTGGAAAATTATTCTGACTTTGTCTTTGCAAAGTAGAAGTCAGCAACATCTCAGGTGCACTTATATAGCCTTTATTTTTGTTTTATTTGCAAGACTAGTAGCCAGAACAAAGAAATTCGGTCTCCCTCCTATCTTGTACTCAAGTTGGCCAGCTTTATCCACTGCTGTGTGCTTCGACATACCCATTTGCAAAATTCGTGTATTACTCATCTCACGTGCAAATTGAGACTTAATTAACAGATGTTTGTACCTACTTTCACATCCTCCTAAGAGTCACGATCTGTGAGTGCAAAGCAGTTGTTGCAGGGACGTGAGAACATTGGAGCAAAGGCTTTTGTGGAGATGGGGAGCTGGTTACAAAAGGCGACATGGAGGGTTAGTTTTTTTTTTAAGATACTTTGGAATCTTTTTAAAAATCCCTGTTTCAAAGCACATGGGGCACAAGACAGCAGAAGAAACCTCCTGTATAATAGGTGTTATTTCTTGCATCCCCCTTCCACAACCTGCATGCATCAAGGTTTTAAAGCTCTTAAAAGCAGTTCTGAGGTAAACAAAAAGACTGCTGGAACAGCAGTGGGCACGTCAAAGCACACTTGAAGATAACAGCTGTCAGGACGCAGGAGATGAAAATGCAACCGAGTACACAGGCTGCAGGAAAACTTGGCCTTGGGCATTTCGTTTCCACTCCAGTAGTTTTAACCGTTTGTACTCCAGAAATTATTTTTAAAGTTGGGGGAGCACAAAGGAGAAGAAAATCCTTTGTGGGTTGTTTCTGAAAAATGAAAATACGCAAATAACTAGTAAATAGCTGTTGGATCACCACTATTAAGTACAGGGAGGGCTGCATTTAGACAGCTTGGCTTTTATCTGATTGTGAGATGTGCGTTTCCTCATACGGGAACTACCGCCAACCCAATTTTAATCAGTTGCAATTTTGTTTTTGCGTCTAAATTAGAATAGCTTGGATTGAAGGGGAAGTGAGAAGAAATGTCTGTCAAAGCATTTCTGTAAAGCAAGAACTCTTTCACTTTAGTTTCATCATGCATCTCCAGTCTGATATTCTTCATTTTACCCAAATATTACCAGGATTACTACTCTGGTGTATTTTACATCAGCTTTCTGCTTGCAAAGCTAAACAAACAGTTCATGAGCCATATTGCGAAGTCTCCCCAAAGACTTTGCTCTTTAAAACATTTAAGTACAAGCATGACTCAGATTGGTGATGGGGAATGGAAACTTTCAGTTCTGTTGTTGTCTAGAATCCACCTTGATTTGGGAACAACCAAAAATATTCCTTCCTGATGACCGCTCGGGGGCCTCTGTGAGGAGACTCGGCGGTATCAGTTACTGCAAGTAAGCAGACACGTCTCTGGCACATGCCTCAGCAGAGACCAATGTACCTCCCAGCCAAGCTGAGGGACGTTAGCAGGACAGAGCTTGATGTGTGACTAAATTCCAGCCTGTGACCCAGCAAAGCTCCCCACTCTACTGAGCCTGTTGCTCCTGCACTTTCCGCCTGCATTATATCCAGTTAGAACGAAAATGGCTAAGTACAAGTTTCTGCTAGCATCTGTTCCCATGCCTGTTGTCTGAAACAAAGCCTAATTATCACAGCCCTTTTTCCTTCATATTTTCTTTTGATTTACCCAGTTGTCTACAGCTTTGATATCTAGAGCATAAATGCCAAAGCTGAAACGTGCATTCAATTAGATGACTCTTGACTGACCTACATAACAGTTCATTCATGAGATAATGTGACCTGGAGTCATGGAGATAGAAGCCAGTTGATTGAGCTGGCTTGGCTGTGTACACTGCAAACTCTCCAGTGATTGAGGAATCTAAAATTAGCCATACACTGTACATTGTTGAGAGCCTTTCAGACCCAGCTCTGTTTCGGTAATATTTTTTTTATGAGATGGGTGTGTAATTTGTCACATTGTAATTCCTTAATGCTTAACTTTATTAGCATGAGGTGCTTGGGTATCAAATAAAACGAGCAATTAAATGATTTATGCTTAAGGTCTGCTCTCAGTTCAGGGCATAGGTAGCCATCCTCCCATGGAGGAGCAAGAGCATGCACAGTATTTACCACTTCCTTCAGAGAGCTACAAAATGGTGCTTTTTGAAGATGAACCTCGTTGTGCATGTAAATCCCAACTGCCTATTACTGTGCCACAAGTCAAAATGCATTTTTGTATTAAAGGTTATTGTGTGTTTGTAGAGAACCACAGGGTATTTTCCTTAGCTTTTGTGAACTTGCAGATTTCAGCTGTGGGGAAAAAAGTTAACCAGGGAGCGAGTGGTTTCAGCGTAACGACTGAGCGACAGTTTTTATATTGCTAAGCCACAAAGGAAGCTCAGATAAAGGTTGAAGGTCAGAAAGAAACCTTGAGGAGCATGCTCGTGAAGTGAGGCACTTGAAGAAAGGCTGCAGCTGTCACTTCCACATCTGAGGGTCTGTAAGGTATTTCAACCATTTTCTTATCCTACCTTGTCTTAAAGATTCATTAACAGAATAATGTCAAATTATCTGGTGTCCTCTGGGGCATAAGTCCTTCTATTTTTATTTTTAACCTCAGTAAGTGTGGTAGGAGCAGTCGGTGCTCTGTCATGTCCAGTTCCTCTCTGATGGAGCTGCTTTGGTGCTGACTGATGTGTGTCGCGAGGAGGACAGGGGGACATTTTGTACAGGGAGGCTGTGGGCTCTTCAAAACACATTTGGGGCACAGCACCACAGTTCATGAGGATTTCTCTTTTAGTCGATGCATCTCGTAGGGGTTTTACGTGCTTTTAAAGAGCAGGTTGCTTGCTGCCTCCTTCTCCGTCTCTTCCATGGTTCTGTGGTTAACTCTGTGCTGACACGGTGCTGATCCTCTTGGGAAGGGTGAAGATTAATCAAAGTGCCCAGTAGCTGGCTGTCAGATGTCCAGCAGGAGGTTTCCTGAGAGTCTTTTTTGGAGTTCCTTAGGGGTTCAGGTTTTTTTGTTACTTGACGTTGTATAAGAAATAATAAGGAAGTGACAACCTGCACAACAGTAAAAAGGCATTGAATTTATTCTTCCGTATCGTACATTTTGCAGTGCTTTCACATGATCCTTTTTTTTTTTTTAATGATGCATATACATTGTTTGAGTGAATAAATCGCTGGGAATGCTGGAAAGAGGAGCAGCTGAGAAACTTATATTTTGCAGGAGTTTTTTGGTTCAGACAGACCACTTGGGCTCCAAGCTGAGGCTGAAATTGCACAGGGCCCAATTAGTGCCTGTTACCTTTGCTGTTCGCTCTTGATCGGTTGCAGAGACAGAGGTTTAATTAAGCAGAAATGGGGATGTGGAGTTAATGTTCATTATAACTAAAATCGAAACAGCTGTTTACCTTGCTGAAGCCTTGTGTGTTAATGTCCATAAATCTCACCTCGAGGAGAGCTCGGAGGAGCCAGCCCCTGTACATGCCTTTCGAGATGTCATGTGATATCATTTTACATACTCATTTTCACAACATTTCCTAATCATATTAATTAACACGTTAGGGTATAATTCTTATTGTCTGCAGAAATTACTTCAATTAAAACTATTAACATATTATCATGATTGTTATGGTATTTGCAATTTGCTTTGTTACTACTCAACAACTACTGCAGCAAACCCAAATGTTTGAAATCAGCATAAAATTGTCATGGCTGCGCTTTTCCTCTTAATTGTCACATCAGGTCTCACTGTAAACTTCCTGTTTTACAGCTGTTTTACAGCTCTGTTTCTGTGCTGGGGTTTCCTCTGTGAAAGAAAAGATGTGAGAGGCCATGACTCCTACAAGTCGAGGCCAGAAATATTTTGCCTTGATTAGGCTCTGCAGTGCCTAACAGGAGTGTGATCACTGTGCAAGTACATATGGAAAGAGTAAATAACTACAGTGGAGAACAAAACAGTAATGGATAGAATGTGGTCACATTCGTGCTAAAAAATAGTAGGTTTTTTGCTTTTTTTCTTGGTTAGAGCTGTGAGTTTCTGGTCTGGCTGTCTTGGTAGAGAAATGAAAGCAACAAGCTAGCTTTAATATTGAACATTTTCAGATTCAAAATCTTACAGGCAAATGAAACATGCTCCCTGTGTAAGAGGCAAACATTAGTTGTTAGTAATTGAAATCTTAATGGTCTCATCAAAGAATATTATTATTTTTAATCCAGATCTACTTATTAAGAGAAAAGAAAGAACACTAGTACAGGGAAGGAAGGCTTTAATAATTCATATGAGATGGATATAGACACAATTCTGAGTGTCTACTCCTATCCAAGGTGTTTTGCTCATCCTTACTCAAAGAGCTTTAATTTTTGGAGCTGGAAAGTGGTGAGGGCAAGTAGTCAGATACCAAGGGCATCATTGGGAGGAGTACCTTGATAGTGGGATTTTTCCCTCCTTTTTGCCATTATGAACATGATGATGTTGATGGTTTCTTTATCCTCATTCTGTGTTCTGCTTCTGACTGTTTTAATGGGGGTTTTTTTTATGTTTTCTGATGTTCTTTTACACCTTGCTCGTTGTTTGTATTGCAACACTACCCATTCAATATGTATGTGATGTCTTACATATCTTGGATACTTTCTATGTCTTACCCTAAAACCACAGATTTGCATTATGTTAGGCAGCTGTAGGTGAATTTTTGTAGCCCTGGGATATTGAGTGTCAGGCTGTGCCCTCTCTAATATCTGCTCATGCCCCCACTCCTCTGCACTGTACCTTGTGTAGCCTCTCCAGAGTTCTCCGTTACGATACCAGGTCTGTGCTCCTCTGCACTCTGTTGTTACCTTGGATTCATAAATATTTCATCCTGTGCAGAGTAAATGTGAGTTACTACTGTCTGTATAAAAAGTGCACATAAACCACGTCATTATGCAAAGACAAGCAAAAGCAAAATATATTAGGCAATAGCCACCTGGCCGTTAAGAAAATTGCTGCTGCAGCTAAAGCAGCTAAAATGAAGCTCCAGGTTGGGCAGTACAAGTGTAGGCAAGACTGACGTGCCTGGGGCTGAGGATCTGCAGGCTCAGCACAAAGTCTGTGTCCTATTACTGGCATCACTGGGCTACAGGACATGAATGAGATCACTATTTCGGTGCACCCTTACTGGCTGGGTGACACAGGTTGTCCTTTCTGGTCTTGGGTTTGTAGCAACACCTTAAACTGTTGAAATAGAAAGGGAGCACTTTGCCTTTACAGAGCAGGTGTATATTGGTGTATATTAGCAGGTAAGTTGAACAGAAAACAAGAAATTTTATCTAACTGAGGTAGATAATTGCTATCATTATTCTAAGCCATATGTATTCTATTCATCTTCATGATATTGCTGTGACAAAGCTGTTATCCTCCTTTACAGATAGAGTATTTATCTACAGTTGCCCTAGGATGCCTCTACAGTCAATGCAAAAACATTTCTACCACCATTTTAGTCCACCTGAAGTCTGAATTGCCCTCTAAAATGATTATTTCTCTTCACGGACTAAACAGGAAATCCCACACACGTAAATTTAATAAATCTGAGCCAAAGAGATTAGAGATTTGTCTGCAGCAGATGAGTTTCAGAGCCTGTGCTTTCACAGCTGTTACTAGTAACTAGCTTAGCTTAAATTTATTTCATATATGGAATATATAGGTGACTGCTATAGTTTAGATTATACTTTTGTTAAACATCAAATGAGACATGTCCAAATGGCTGAGTTTGGAATTCAATTTTCATATTTCGGATGAGAAGATAATGCCCTAATCAGGTCTTGTCTATCTAATGCGCTCAGTGGCACTACTCAATTCTCTTCAGTTTGGCCACCACTCCAAACTGTTAAACCATCTGCTGATAGCAGCCGAAAAGATGACAATATAATAAATTACTAGAAAAAGTTAAGATGCCTAACATCTGCTCTCCACCAAGCTCGAGCATCTTCCCTGAATTGATGTTCTGTCATCTCCTGACACAGTCAGGGAAGATGCCTGCTCTGAAGCTGTTGCAAATTCAAATCATTTGCAGCTGGACCTACATTCCAGGCATTCATCCTAGGCCTAAATAGGAAATAACAACAGAGAAGGGAGAAGACAGAGGCAGGAGAATACACAGTTTCTCAAAATACCTTAAGAAGTTCCCGGCTCAGGTAAAGGCCTTCATCTACTCATTATTCATTATGATTAATGAAGAAATACCTAATGATGGCAAGCAGAATTTTGCAAGACAGAAATAGAAACTGCTGCCTCTTCAAAACCACATGACTGTCTGTCCTGGTACAACGCTGTGCATAATGTTTTCATCAAATAACAGTTTGCTCTGTAGCAATGGACCACTGGTTAGTGCAAACAGAATGCAAACGTATTCTAGATAAGATTATGTAGCTCCAAAGGTGCTGGTAGGCAGACACTGTTGAGAAAATATACACATAATATTTATTTAAAACGTTCCTGGAGCCTCCTTTGGTGTTATTAGTCTGTCATGAAAATCTGCAAACACATACTTATCAGAAACTCACTGCAAAACATTAGGCAGTTAGTGAAGTCAAATAGAGAGGGTGGATGCCATAGCAGAGCACAGTTAATGGTGACTTAACTTACATCCAAGTGCAAATATAATTAAATTAGAAAAAGTCCTGAACCAAATGTAGGAGGTGTAGCCTGCCAGGAATGCAGAGATGAACCTGGATCCCATCCTACTGCTTCAGTCTCCTGAAGCAGAACTGGAGGAAACAGGAGTCCAGAGCTGAATCCAAGTTAAAAGGTGTGAAACAAACAAGTATGTGCCACCATGTTCTTCTCATTATTGTGGTACAAACTTACACAAAAGTAGCTGATCTAAGAGAAAAGACTAATGGACTGGAAGGTTTGGTGTGCATTAATTTGGGAGATTTGCCTTACATTAACTAAACCAGAGTTGTTTCTAGTTTCCTTTTCTGAGTTTTTTCAAGTCTAAAAGCATTCTCCTAAGACACAATTTCTCTAAGCATAATAATTGATTTCTTTTCTGTTCCTAATTTCTCTCACATACACAGCCCTATCAGCTGCTTACACAGTGAACAGGTGAAGAAGGGGCACAGACACCTCCGTAGTAATAATCCTGTGATTTTAAGCTCAGTGAAATTCTACTGGATCTAAATTCACCTTAAGCAGAAGGATGATCCTTGTAAATAAATATGAAATCATATAATTTGGTTATAAATTATAAAATAATACGAACATAATAAAGAGTGTAAATAGCTAAATACTTCAGTAGAATTTAGTATATAGTAGAGCAACTGGATTTGATCCTGGAGAGTGTATTCCACCCTGTATTCCCTTAAGTCCTGTTCTGCCACAGATCTGTCATCCATCCATCCATGAAAACCTATTCCTTCAGGTCTAGATTAAAAAATTCTCCCCCCCTGTTCTTTCCTTGTACAGTAGTATTCATAATTCACTCTGCTGCTTCTCCTTACCTCCTTCTGTCTCCTGCTTAGACCTTGGGGCTGCTGGCTGGTGTTCCAGAGAACCAGCAAGTTTTTCCTGAGCTAAACACAGTCAAAGTAGTAATGAAGTTCTATTTTAGCTTGTGTGATTTGGCAAGCACTGGCTATGATGTGATAACACATGAAATAAGGAACCAGCAGGCTGGGCTGGCAGCAGGAGCAGGGAGCACCACGGTGGTGCTTAATCTGAGATTCTTTCTATCAGTGCACCTGGATGTGTCTAGGCACACACACTCAGGTTTATGTCATTCTGCACCAGCCTGGAGAAGTCCTGAGAGGCTGCTCAGATGAGCTGGTTTGGTTTGTATGCACCAGTCCTGTTTGGAAAAGGAGGGAGTGTATATATCTGTGTGCATGTGTGTCCCCCTGAGTGACAGATTTAACCTCGTGCCGAATTAAACCTGTAGCTCTCACTGTCTCATCCCAGCGTGGTGACCAGCTGTGCCTGGCTGATACAACAGGCTGTTTTCCCTTTTAGAGGTATTATTTATAGCGTTATCTTTTGGAGTTAGACGTGAGACTGGTGTGTTTGGCTGGATAGCAGTGCCAGTATGTTCGTCTGCTACAGGGTAGAGGTGATGTTTCTAATCAAGCTGAGGCTGAATGGACTTTCCAAGAGGAAAAAGGTGAGATTTCTAAACAATTTAAAGGATCTGGTTCAGAACAGGCATTAATCAGTCATTAAAAAGCAATTGCATATAACCATTACTTTCTGTCCATCCCTAGTGTTTCTCAAGCATGTCCCTGGAAGCTCGACACCATTCTGCAGCTTTAGCAGTAATTCAAATGCAACAAATCGTACCTGCAAAGCACAGATGTTGAAAGCTGAAAAATCTGAAGGTGCCGTATGTTTCCTGTAATTGAAAGCAGGTGCCCTGAAGGAAGCAGAGATTCTGTTTCACTTTATGAAGTATCTAGTTGGCAGAGCAGGCAAAAAATGCCTGCTAAAACTTCATTTACTAGGACTGGATAAAACAGATTAAAACTGTTGTTTTAAGCCAGCTCTTGGGCTCAAACAAGGGATCAAGATCCTGTTGTGTTGGGCAGCATTGGCAAAAAGGAATTAAGTCACAGGGTTTGGAGTAGTAAATAAATGGAACTACATGTGTTTAAAGGATGGGATGAGGGGAAGGACCATGATACACAGACCTCTTGGAGTGATTCCAGAGGACTACCAAGATGATTAGAGGGATGGAACACCTCCCTGTGAGGAAAGGCTGAGAGAGTTGGGTCTTTTTCATCTTGAGAAGAGAAGGTTCTGAGGAGACCTAATTGCACTTTCTGGTACCTAAAGGGGGCCAGGAGAGAGATGGAGAGGGACTTTTGACAGGGACGTGGTGATATGAAAAAGGGAAATGGCATTAAGCTCAAAGAGGACAGGTTTAGATTTGATACTAGGAAGAAATCCTTTCCTGTAAGGGCAGTGAGACACATGAACTGGTTGCCCAGTGAAGTTGTGAATTTTCCATCCTTGGAAATGTTCAAGGCCAGCTTAGACCAGGCTTGGAGCAACCTGGTCTTGTGGAAGGTGTCCCTGCCGATGGCAGGGTGTTTGGAACAAGATGATTTTTAAGGTTCTTTCCAGCCCAAATCATTCTGTGATTCTTCTGGATGATAACCAGTCCTTGTGCAGCACTGAAACCAGGCCCAGTTTTTCCATCACTTTGGGCCTGTTCCACTCTGCATTTGGGTGGATGCTGAATCCCATGTCTGCATCTCCCAGTGGCCCCACACCTAGACCCTCCTGTCATTGCTTCAGTGAATGCTCACTATGGTAGACTGCCAATCTACCTTTTGCCTCAGTTGTTGTTTATAAAGAATCCAGGCCTAAAAATTATTAAAAGCTGTGAAACTTTGTGCTTTGGAGGATTGCTTTTTGGGCTACAGCCTATAAGTGAAGCCTACAGGATAAGGAACAGGAGAGAAGTCACTGGTGAGTTGTAGCTGTAGCTTCAGCTGAGCTCACAAGCCTTTAGGAAGGATTTTTTGGTTTGTCTGTGCCTCAATTTACTTATGGGCAGTGAAAAAATCCCCAAGGATCCCCTAAGAATTATTTAATTGTTGTTTGTGAGAGTGTTTTGCATGGTTTGTGGTACTTTTACAACATCTAAGATCCAAATGTTGTACACCCCATAAGATTTAACAGAATTCTATTCATGCTGAACATAGTCTCTGTGTGTAGGTAGTATTTGATTCTTAAAGGCAGAAAAACAAAATAACAGAAAAGCACCCCAAATCATCCAAATTTACTGATGCTTCCAGCCAGTTTTGTAGTGCTGTAAGCTGCGACTACATCCACTTCTGCTCTGTGTTTTGGTTGTTCTAGCAAGCATAGGAAGACAAAACAACTTTGATCAAAACATTTTTCATCTCTTTCTAATGAAACAGATAGTGCCTGGCACTGCATCATTGTACAGTTATTTCATCTCTCTCAAAATACTTTTCTTAAGTTCTGAAAGTGCTGACTGACCTGTGTGCACCAGGCTCAAAGCTCTTGCTCCCTTTTAAAGACTCTGCAGCACATTCACTATATTCTTTCTCTTTGGATTGCCCACAATTTTTTTTTCCTCCATCAGTTCTGTGCAGACATTTTCTAAGACTTTTTATTCTTTAGTCCATCAAACCACTGAAAGAAAGAAAGAACAAAATGTCCTTTGTTCACATTGTGACAGAGAGCATCGATTTTGCTGAGAAAATAGTTAATTATGTTTATCACCTTTTTCTAATGGCCAAGAATAGATGAGAAAACTTGGGGGAAAAAAGGTGGAAGAAAAGGCCAGATATTTAATATATATTAGTCAGTTTTTCATTCTTTTTGACAATCTTATTTAACTGACTTAATATTGGATCTTAATTCCGGCCAAAATTTTAGAAACTAGGAATTTAATGACCACATCATTTCTCTCTGTGTAGCTTCCTATACATGAAAGGTCAATGTCAGTCAGACTGTACCATTTGGCATGAAGATGAATATAGAAGCTAAAGAGGATTTAAAAAATACATGATCTGGCATTTGAAAGTGGAGTCTGGGAGTTGAGTCCTGCTTTTATTCTTTTATCTGCTGGTGACCTAGCACTTCTACTCTGATGAGATATGTTTACAGATTTAAAACTTTTTTGCCCTACTGCATGGCAGTGGGGAAAATCCTGCAGGGGCTAAGTCAGATTTTTAGGTAGGTTGAAGAAGTGTCTGGTTGATGCTACCACTCTGTCTCCCTAGAGGCATTTCTGTGCAGAAAGTGTGTAAAACAGGGTTAATACCCTCCACACCTCACAGAACTTGTAAGAGAAGTCCATTTACCTAAAAATATTTGTCAGGGATGTCTGGTCCCCTTGTTTCTTGTTATTGACTGTAGAAAGAAGGGAAAGTGTCTGGGTTACTAATGTAGTGTTTACCAAGGCTTCTGTAGCTCAGTGAAACCCATCTGAGCATTAGTGCCTTAATTTTCCCACCTGTGAAACAAAGGTTGTGTCTTGCAGTGGAATCGTGATCCTGACTGCTTCTGTGTTCAGCATGCCTGGAGAAAGAAGGCAAAGTTAAAGGCAAGGTGGCATATTCTGATCAGGGTGGTGCTTGCTCTGAAAACTGCAAGACACCATCTGAAAGTACAGCACAGGTGACATACACAGAATGAAGAGCATAGCCCTGAAAAATAAATGAGCATTAGATGGCTTATAAGCCTTACTTCTTTGTGCAGTGGTGCTTTTAGGTGGTGTTGTTAGGTATCTCAGGAAAGGAGCTGAATATTTCCAGTCAGTCTTGGAAATATCCATTTTAATGTGGACAGCAAAGGTGGAGGGACCTCGTGTTTACAGTTTGAATACTTGCAAACAGACAGGGCTCTGTGCAGAGTCCCTCTGCATCTGCTGACTTTTTATCCTTTATTTTTAGTCATTCGGTTTTGATAATCGCATCAACTTCTCGATTGAAAAATACAGATATATTAAATATGGCTTTATTATGCATTGTTAAATAGTCAGAGACAGCAGTCAGGCAGCCTGTAGAGATGTGCTTACAAACATTATAGTAAATGTTATAAAATTTCTGCATTTCCAAGCTTCTTTATGAAATGAAACCTGACTGAATAAGCCACATCTTCTGTTCATCCATTTGCCTTTTTCTGGAATCACATAAAGCTCCCTCTGAACCTTTTCCTCTTCCAGTGCCACATGGTTCATGTTTTCCTTGGTCTTTCCAGCTGTGTGACCCCATCATAGGGTTTGAATTGTAGTGAAAGCATTGACATAGTAAAATGATTGAGAGAACACAGTGAACACATTAGATTCTGGGAAAACCTCATTGAGAATGTAAAAAAAAATATTTTTTACTCTGACTTATGTAGCTAGAAACTTATGATTCATAAGTTTGAGCCATTCACTGATAGTCCCTGGACTTTGAAGCACATCAGAGTAAAGATACTCTGGTGGTGTCTGACCAACTTACCTGGTTTTTAGGTGTTTAAATTGTGGAGTTGAACCTGGGAATCAAATTGGCCAACAACTACAAGTTAAAATCTATTGTCTCAAGCTGTTTATAATTTAGTCTCAGTCTTGCAAGTCATTTGAACGGGAAGTGGTTCCAAAGTACACATTTAGCATTCACTCGTGGAGTTTCCCTTTCTCTGTCTGCAGTAGCTTCTCCTATGGAAGCAGAACTAAAGGGTCTGCAAAATTTGACCTCATTGGTGTTCACAGATGCTACACTGAATATGAAATTACTCTAACTGCACTTCCTTGGGAGCTGCTAAAAGATTTCTGTGGCTTCAACCACTGTGATGTGATGTTCGGGATGACTCCTACTTTTATAACTGCATATTTAATTGTATATCTTAAAGAATGGAGGGTGCTACTGTGAAAGAACTTTTCCTTTCAAATGTATGTTACCTTGTTTTAGTTTTCTCTTTTATGGTTTTGTCATGCATATGTAATATCAGCTCTTCCAGAATAACTTTACCATATTTAAAATATGAGCTGAGTTTGCAATTTGATGTAACCTGCATTGAGGCTTCTCCTCTGTTTCTAGGTACAGAGAAATCTCATATCTTCTTAGGATGCCTAGGTTATCAGGCACTATAAAATATCCATCACTTATTCCTACATCTAGTAGGACATTTTCAGACAACAAAAAGCCTCAGTCCCTAATTGCTGTAAATCACCATTTGTAGCAAAGTGTGACAGATTTTTTGAATGAAATCTGAGATGGTCTCGTGATTTTTAACCTCTGCAAGAAAATTGTTCTTTGCTAGTAAGGAGCATATTATTTATTCACACTAAAAAACTTTGATGCCTTCTATCTTGTCACATAAGACCAAGCTGCTGCTGAGGTGCATGAGATATGGTTATGCTGCCCCTGGAAGAAGAATTCACTTGTTTCATACTCTCTGATATTTCAGTTTCATGCCCCCATGATCTGATGGTTTTCTCCTGTCACTTCTCATTTTCATAAGATATTGCTCCTGCTGTTGGTGGTAGTAGTAGGATCACGTGGTAGCTGAGGTTTGAAGGTCCCTCAGGACCAACCTCGTGCTCAGAGCTGGGTCAGCTGTGACATCAGACCGTGTTCCTCAGTGTGTGATACAACTGCGTCTTTAAAACCTCCCCAGATGGAGACTGCACAGTGTCTCTGGGCAGCCTGTTCCAATGGCTGACTGTCCTCATGGGGAAAATGTTTTTACCTCTGTTCAGTAGGATACTCTCCTTTTAACTTGAATGTGTTGCTTCTTGTCTTCCTGTCGTGCCATGCAAGGGATCTGTTCTTGTTCAGCCTGAAGAGGAGGCGGCTTCAGAGGAACCTCCAGGTATTTACAGGAGGATGTGGAGAAGACAGGGACAAGAGCTCAAATTTGTAGAGGTTCCCATAACAACTTATCAGTGAAGGCTGGTCTGGAGTTGTTCACACTTTGAGAAGTCTTTGAAAGAAGATGCTTTAAAGAGAAGCAATCTCATTTCTATCAGTTGGCAATGTGTGTGAATTTAAGGAATGATTCTGTCCCTTCTTCTCATCTTTGACTCAGGGAATCCAATCTGCACTGCATGACATCTTGCCTGTCTGTTGAGAGAATCTGCCTGCCACTGTCTTAGTCCTTTGGGCATCCCCAATCTACTGGCAGCCTAAGTGAGGCTTTTTCTGCTCCCAGTTTTCTAAACAGATAGAATGGATTTTCCCCTGGATTGCAAACACTGCGTGCATGGAAGGAGGAATGGTTGTCTCCATTTTTGCATATTTCTGAATTTTTGCTGCAAGAGCTGTCTCGTGTTAACTTACTGCCTGAAGTTATACAAATTACTGCTGCAAATGGTTAATACTTAAGGAGATGGGGAAATTGCCCTTCAGACAGTACCTATCAGTCTGGGGAGCAAGTACACAAAAACTTGTTTCATTATAAGAGAGAGTAGCACCCAAAGGCAAAGAACTGCACTGGTGTTCTTGAGCTATTTAATAAGATGGAGTTTGCTTGTTGTTTGATTTTTTGGTTTTGTTTTTTGTTTTTAATCTGCCAATAAATGCACATCTATTTCAGCTAATTTTTGAAAAAAAATTCATGTGGGGCTATGCTATTATTTACTTGTTGTATATCACTAGACTTTCGCATTTTTTTCATTATCTTAAAAGAGAAGTGAAAGCAGATTACAAATCAGGGCTGACTCTCTAATTTGCATTTCAAAATCTTACAAGACCCTGTTCTCTCAGCATGGCAAATTACTTAAGTACCAAATTCAGACCTAAATTAAACAAACCTCCACTGTGTTCTGCTTCTGATCCGAATTAAGACTAGTGTTTGTAGATATTTAATGAATATCCTTTAAAAGAATTTACTACATTTCTCATTTTTAGGTGTTTATTTCTACTGCTAATGCCTCTTGTGCTGCATCCAAAGCACTCCAGCAGGTTCCACAAAAGCATAACAACCTCTTCACCAAAACATTTGCCTTCTGAATCTGGAGGGTCATGAAAGTAAGGAGTAGGCAGTACAGAAAGAGTAGGATTTGAGATTTTTTGGCAAATTATTTTCCAAAGGATAGACAGAGGGCTTCTCTTCCTGGAGGAATGCTTAGTAGCTAGATTATGATGCATTTTAACTTAAGATATGACTAAAAAAGAGGATTAAATCTTTTTTTAACAGCTATTTAAATTATAGCACAAGCTGTGTAAAAGCACATGAACAGCTTTACAGCACGAAAATGAATGTTGACCTAGCCTAGTAGCTTGATTCCACAAAACCCAGAGAAAATGTGTAAGTGAAAAAAAATAGTAGTGACTGTTCAAGATTTTATTCTTTTATTCCTATAGCCTCTCCCAGATCTTTTCAAACTGAAATATGGTGACTTCCAAACTTGAATTTGCAACTATGTGTTTGTTTAAAATAGATTTTGTTGAATTTCTTTTCCACTAGGGAAGAATTTGGCAGGTCTTTTTAGGTTCTCATATACTGGGCTATTTTGAGAAATATATTTTCATGATATCAGTGTTTGCTGCTACATTATTTTATCCTCCTGTACATTAATAGTGCTGAGTTATTAGCATCATCCTACACATTCTGTGTTGATGCCAGCAGGGTGAATAATAAAAACATCTGCCTGGGAGGTAGAAACATGTTTTTATATATGAATGCATAAACATGAGAATTCTACACCTTCTGGTTTGAGCTCACACCAGAGAGCACAGGAGAGACCTGTGAATTTCTGCAGTTGGGAACTGGCCCTTGTGTAAATCCAGTGGGAGGAGGTTGGAAGGGATAAGGTGTCTGTCCACATCCGTGTTAATGAAGAAGAAAACTGGCAGAGCCACTGCTTCCTCTGGGAGTAAAGCTACGGATGTTGTGACACAGGGATACACATGCTGGTTTTTCCTCAGCATTCATGAGCTGCTTTGTCATTCATTTAAGTCTCTGTTGTGTTGCTTGAACATAAATGCAGTGCTGGGAATATTTAAGGTAACGTTGATCCTTCCCTTCAATTGTTTTTTTTACAATTTTTCTTTAATTTATTTTTTGAAATATTGTAATTTTGTCCATTCAGGATGGATGGGGTCTGTTAAGCATGGCAACTCTGGATAGCTGTGCAGCTTCATTGCATTGATGAGGAGATACAGTAGAGGAAAAAGACTGTTTAAAATAAATAAAGAGCAATTCTTGAGCATTTTTATATTCAGAGAAGTGCATCTACTTAAATTTCCCGGGACACACTGAGCTTTTACTACATATCTTAGTAGGCTCAGGGGTCACAGTGATCTTTCTGTTGATACTATGGAGTTTTCTGGCAGCTTACACCTCCATGGAAAAACATGAATGTCAGCAGAAGAAAGCAGCATTAACATGTTGATAGATGCATGTTATAACAGCATCTTTAGACAGAGCTCGTGTGCTTCTCAAGGAAGTTATTTTTTGCCACAATAACTTGAGTTTGAAAAGTCTTGTATTGAAAGGTACCTATGATAAAATCAGGTCTCTCAGAGTTGTCTTCAGAGCCTTTCAGGAAAAGCCCAGGCCTCTGTCTTTGAGTTCTGCCCAAAGTTTGCATTAAGAGCAAGATGGAAACAGAATTCCCTCTCCTCTTTAATCTCCTCCCACTTTATCTTTTTAAGCGTTTAAAAATATTGCATTTTTTTAGCATAATGGAAAGTTAATCAGAAACCTGGCAGATAAGAAATCCTACAGCCAGTGGAGATGCTGTACAAACAGCAGAGCTGTGAGTATTTAGCAACATCACAGTAGCCTTGTTTCACATTTGCAATTAATACACGTCTGTGTTTGCATTTGTTATAGGACTCTTGACAGCACCAACATAACAAGAAAAACGAACAACCTGAGTAATAAATCTCTGGAGGCATTCAGCAAGTGCCATAGGGCTCATTAATCTTGATTATTCCCCATAATAGATAACTTCACAAATCATCTATTCTCCCCAATCATGCACATAAGGATAATGTATATGTAATAGCCTCCCGTACTGTAAAACCCCAAATAGAATTTCATTTTTTAAATATAAGTCTTGACAAATGCAAGACAAATATTTATAGAAAAAGGATGGGTATGAATAACAATGAACTGGACTGAAACAAGTCGAGCAGTGACTGTTGTGAAAAGATGGGGTTTGGGTTTGTTGGTCTGTGGGGGAGGTTCCCTATACTTTATGATGTTTCTATTTGAATCAAGAAATTCATTTATTTATAGCCTGAAGTAGATGGGATTTCCTTCCTGAGAGTTTTGGCCTGGGAGATAAGGCAGTCTGCAGCTGCAACCTTCATGCATGCTCCTTAAGGAGTGTAGGCAGGGGAAAATAGTAGCAGCTAAGAAATACCCTGAATTCCAAACAATTTAATATTTACAATTTATACTACTGATTCCTTCTGTTTCTTGTATCTTCCCAAAGCCTTCCTTTGAAACCAGAATTATCAAAGAAAACCCTACTTCTGATTTGACATGGTCTTCACCTGTTTACCAACTTTTCTCAAATACAACAGAAATTTGCCAGCATAAGAGAAAAACATCATATTTCGAGCAAGATTGTGTATGATCCTTTCAGTAAGAGTAGCAGAAGTGCTCTAATTCCCGGAGTTGCAAGCTGTGCTTCAGCTCACAGATGCCTTCATTATCTAAAAACTGATTGTTCAAACAACAGAAAATATAGGAGACATATTAAGTTTTGAAAAAAATATTATTGTTTAAATGCAATCAGTTTTAAATGATAACGTAAAGAATAGGCAAGTGAGGAGGAAAATAAAATATTTTTTTTTCCCAGAAGTGGACCAGTACTTTTTATATCTTTGTAATTGTAGTGACCTTAACCTGATGCTTAAGAATAGGTTCTGCTGATTGAAGTTTCAGAAGTGTAAAGCTCTATTCACAGCTGAGCCTTCCTCTTACACAGTATAAAGCATGAGATTTGATTGCCCTCATCTTTGCCCACATACCCATTTGGCCACCTTTCTTCTCCCTCCCTCCCTCCATGTGTCCAAATGCTCTCAAAACCCCAGGATTTTTGTTCTGTGACCTGGAGCACCAAAATAGCAGTTTTGTGTGAGTGGAAAGGATTTTACAGAGTAACAACTGAACAGCTTTAGGGCGTGTTTCTTCTTGTTCACTGTCCCTCCTCCACCCTTTGTATCAAGTACTCAGGATTCGTTTCCTTAAAATTTATTAGCAGAGAGAACATATGCATCATTTTTTAGAGCTGAAAAAAGAACAACCTGAAATTTGGATCTGTTTCTTTTTTATGCTGTGTACATTGAGCAATTCTATTTCTGTAGTTGTTTTACATGTGAATGCATAATACCCATTTATAAAGTATCACAGTCTTTTAATAGCCTACACTGTCTCTGTTCCTAAATACATACATGTTAATCATACCAACAGGCAAGATAACTTCTGGCAAAGAGGTGAAGAATGGGTCTTGCCTCTAAGACGTTTTTAAAAGTGGAGGAAAAAATAATGAAAATGTTCACAATCATCTAACTTTTAGTGGACAAAGGACCCTGTATATTTGACTTTTGTGGTTAGATCTTTCTTTCTTCAGACTTTTGCAAAGAACTTTCTAAGACAGTGTCAAAGAGAAGTGCATTTTGGGTTGAGTTTTTCCTTTTATATCAGCACAGTCTTGTTTGAACAGTTTTGAATCAGGATAAATGGGTTATATTCTTAACTGTCTGAGAAAAATTCAAATAACTCCCTTAATCTCTCTTGGCCTCAGTTTCTCCCTGTAAAAAACTGTACTTATAATGCTCCACCATCTTTGTAAAATGTTCCACAGTCTTCTGATGAAAGGAATTATTTTAAGTTCAAAGTGTAGCTCTTGGTAAAAGAATGATCTTGTTTATTCTTGAAAAAATACTTTATATAAACATCAAAGAGTTGTTTGTACCAAGTGTTTAATCTGCCATAAGGTGCTCCTGTGTCTCAATTAGCAATATTTTCTCATTCATTTCTCCATGAGAGGAATGTGTTTGGTGATGTGGATGCCATGTGATACAATTCCATCAATGTCAATATGTGCAGCAAACTAAATGCAGTCTTTGACATTGGCCGTCATTTCCTATTCTGTACACAAATTAGCATAGCAATGGATGCAAAGTGATATGGAGTCACTTATAATCATTCTCCTTCCTCTGCCCTGCCTGGCTGATTTCCCCAAAGAGCCAGGAGTCAGTGCTGGAGGGCAGCTGGAGCTTTGCAGTTCAGGTTGTGCCACTTGCAATCACCTCCAAAAGTGGGAGTGTCTTTGTCTTTTGTTAAATGAGATCATCAAAATATAGAGGTTGTTTCTTTAGAAGTTAATGCAAAAGGCCCCTTTTCCAGGGGAGAATTGACACTTGTTGACCACTTGCTTCTGCTGGAAGTATGGAAGAGAACACCAACATGCAAGAAGGTCAAAGCAGTAGAACAGAAGGTGAACTTGATGTAACTTGCCCCTCATCTGGGTTGAAAAGGAATGAACACCACAAGTAACCAGGAACCATGGATAACATAATTCCTGAAGCACAGCATTTAACCATCTTAGTCTGATACTATTGTCCTTTTTTTTTGCCTTGAAAAAGCATTAGAAAGCCTTTTTATTTTCTTTCTTATGCAGATATAGTGGTAGAAAAAGGGATACTGACCCTTCTGGTTTAAAATAGGATTACTGGGCCAAAAATGGCAAAGAATGGAGTTAAGCAAGGCCAGAATATGAATACTGGGACATCTTGGCATCTCTTTAATTGATGACAGAGAGGACAGCACCGTGTTAAGGCATTTTGAGTTCAAGTACCCAAAGGGTTACAAGGAGTAACTGGTTCCCCTCCAAACCTTGCTAAAATGGAGTTACAAATACAACTAAGTGGCAAGGTTGCTTCTGGAGGGATCATTTCCATCTTTGAAGATAACATCTACTATTGTAGGAAGGCAGCACTTAACAGTCCTTCCAGTCTCTTTTTACCTGAAAAATCATCTCCATAAGCACTTTGTCAGTGTTCCTGTGCTTTCTTCAGTGACCAAAATGCTGTTTCTGATGTAAACCAAAAAATACATTAGCTGGTTATTTTTAAGTTGTTTGGAAACTTGACAAGTGAAAGCAGCTCTAAATACATCCAGATTCAAAACACGTTACCCTGAGTATCTGAAATAGAAGTTGTAGTTGTGACAGACTCCCAGTGCTCACATCTCAGGAGCTTAAAAGATGAGAAACACATGTTTAAACTCAGATGCCCAGTTTAGAAATAGATTTATACAGGCTCTCAGTCTCTAGACTAGGACCTGTGTTATGGAAAAAAAGTTTATGTAATGCTGTTTCCATTATAAATAGAGGCTAATTTTCTTAAAAATACTCTTAATACTGAGCAAACAAGTAAGTTTAGTACTAAAAATATTTTCAGTACTTCATTGCCTTGGGTTTACAATATCATTTGCACGTCAAATTATATTTCATCTTATGATTTAGTAATGCCAGAAGAATAGATCTAATTCTCTGTCTCATGATACCCTTAAAGATGGAAGATTGCTTTCCATGGAGTGTAAAACTCAATTTGTAGTCATGTGTATAAAACATGACTTTATGGCAGATTAGCTTGCTGTAGATTTAGTTCTCTCTGACAGTGAACTGAAAAATATTAGCATTTCACTGCACACAATATTAATGGCAAGAAGTGTATTATTGTAATGTAGAAAGTAGAATGGGATTTTTGAAAGTAGAGCAGAGAAAAATATATTTAGAGATTTGCAAGGAGTTTAGATCAAGTTGGTTTAACTTTTTTCTCTTCCTTGACCTTCCCCCCTCTGCCTCTTTGTGAGTCATTTTGAAAAACAAAAGTATATTTGCAGTTGTCAGATTGACCTCTCAATGTTTTTAAATAAAACAGCAATTATAGTACTAAAAGATGCCTTTGGATTATATGTCTTTCAAATGAATGTAGTAAAATTGAATTTTTAGATATTTTTAAATGCTGGTTTTGGTTTGTAGCTGTCTTGCTTAGCAGTCAGATGTGATGTTTGCTTTTTCCAGTGGAAGGAGAGTCTATAAGCAGGAGATTAGAGTGATTATTTCTGTGCAGTTCATTATTTATAGTGCTATGAAGGTGGTGTGATGCTCTGGTGATGGTGTCAGTTTGTTGAAGCAGGTGAAAATCAACTCCTGGGCGTGACAAGGCTGTCCCTTGGAGTGCTGAGTACTTAGAAACAGGTCCCAGCCAAGTAATGTGCCCCTAAAACCATCCTAGCCATGTGTTACACTGAGGGTTTTAGTAGAAGAGATGGAAGAAGGAAAGAAATCGAGAAGGAAACCAAGTAGACACAATAATTAAATGGCGATCAAGAGGGGAATGTTTTATGGAGAGTGCTCTGTGCTGTTCCATATCCTGCTCTTGAATTTTTGCAGCCTATCTTAGATGTATCTGCCAGAGTGATCCAACATGTTTATACAGAGCCTGCTTTTCTAATGTGACTGATAATAATGAAATTCTTTATGCCAAACTCAAAGCTAATATATTCAAGATACAAATGATATAGGAGGGCGGAAAAAACACTGCAACAATTTAGCTGCAGTTGTAGAAAGGTTCCCCATGCTTCTGTTTTAACTGAATGCTTTGTATTTATTAATTGTGTTCATTTTAATTCCACAGTAAGTCAAATAACAATGTGTGAAAACAGCATAATTAAGCTTTGAAATTCCTGCAAAAGTAATAACTGAATTCGATCTGCTTTTAATCTTTCAGACTGTTCATTGTATCTATTCCTTATTCCTACAGTTATCTCTCTTCTCATTTAGTTCTCTTTGATTAACAGGCAGTGAAGGTCTACCTACTTTCTTGGGTCAGACACAAGCTCTGCTGTCTTTTAAAATACCTTTCAGTGTGATTACTGGTCCTTTGTTTCTATTGAAGAAAGCATTTAAGACTGTAAATGATGTGCTAAATTGTCCCATTCTTTACAGAATATTTTCTACATATTCCAAAGGTTGACAATTAAAAGTGTGCTTTTTTTGAATCATGCATGCTTATATAAATTCATATTTTTCACTAATTTTCTTTCATTTTTAGCTACAGCTTGTAATGGGTAAGACTGAGTCCTACACATATGCACGTGATTAATTTTTCTCACCAGAATTTTTTTTGTTGCCATTGCTTTTTGCAATCTTCAGAGGCCCTGCTTTGCAGCATATACAACACACAGCAGTGTGCACTTGTGGGACAAAGTGTGGTGTGCAGTCAGAATAGGGTGTTAGGGATGGCAGGACAAACTGGTTGCAGCCCCCTGATGTTGACTGGTTTATGACTGGTTTGTGACTGGTTTGTAAGTGTTTTGTAACTGGTTTGTAATGGCTGAGCTCCCCCATGGAAACCAGCTGTGGTAGTGGGGCCTCAGATGAACAAAGTGAGTTGCACTAAGTTGGAGGGGAAGAAAAGAGGGGGAGACGTTTCCAGAGCTGTCCTGCTGTGATGCTTATTTTACAAGTTATCACAAAAGGTATTTCTAATCTACAGGAGATGGACTATGATGTTGTTTAATCTCATGGTGGTCCTCTTGTCTTTGGTGGTAGTACTGGAGGGCAAGTGGATTTACTGTCAGATTTAGACTATCTCCACTGAGAACTTGGTCTTAAAATTTTGTCTTTAAAACAGCCTCTTCTTTGCCAAAAAGTAACAGGTTTTACCATTGCAAGGAAGCTGAAGTTAGAGAGGACAGAGGGTTCTGTCTAGAGTGACTTTCCTCCCTCTCTGTATGTCCCCTGTCCCAGGCAGAGGTCAGGACTGCACAAAGTTTTTCCTCCAGAAAACCTAAAAAGTAGAAGATGTTTGTTGTGCAGGCTGATGTTTTATTTGTGCTGGGTTGAGCACATGCTCCACACAACCATCATACAGGTTTGCAATGCTCATATGTGCATCAGGACCTGTGGCCAATGTCTGGCTCCACAACCCAAAGGCACCATCACAGCCTTCAAAACCAGCCTGCTTGACACCATCTGGCCTGAATGGGGTTTGGCATCTCCTTCCTCATGCCCAGTGCAGTTTTTCCCTTTGCAGCACTGGCTTTGTCACAATGGTAAAAATACATTTTGGAAAAAAAAAAAAAACCACGATCAAAAAGATAAGTTTGCTATAAAAATCCCAAAGATTCCTTAGCCTTGAGGGAACCATAGTGATGCTGGTTGTTAACCCTCTCAAGAAAAGCATTTACTGAAATGTCAACATTTATTTTAAGCTGATCAGGCCAGGACAAGTACTGAGGGTTTCCTGTGGTTCAGCTGGCTTGCTGACAACTGCTCAAACTGTAACAGCCAAGCCCACACGAGGGCTGTAAATAGGTAGGTAGTCTTCAAAAAAACCCCATCATACTCCATTGCAGTGGCAGTATCTGTATGTCTCAGCTTTCAGAAAATCCTCTGTCACCAAATAAGCTGCTCCCTGTTTCGCAGTTTACACAAAGATCCACAGGAAAGGTGCCCCCAACCTTGTGGGCTGTGCTCTGTGGTGCAGGAAAAGAGTATCAGAGATGGTTTGTCTGCCCACCCAGAGCAAGGAAACCATCCTTACCCACACACTGCTAGCAATAACAGCTTAGATGTTGTTACTGTGTGGTGACTCTTAGACACTGTCACAGAAGTTTTTATTTTGCACACAAGGATCAAATTTTTCTCATGTAAGTATTTAGAACTAAAAGCATGTGTGCATTTTTGAAGGGCTCTCAACGTACCTGACAGAAGCACCTTTTGTCTGAACAATTAATGAAATTTTGGCATTTATTTAAAGCTCTTACAGATCCCTTGAGGCTTTAAGGTTATTTGTAGAAATTTCAAGAGGCATTCCAAATACTTTTTTAAAAAAATAGACACAGGCTTTAAATAGTTAATGAATGCACATCATTTACCTAAACAGTGTTTTTATAGATCTTTGCAAATATGACATTAATTAGGGAAAGTAACTAAAGCTGAAGTGCCACAGAATGTTAATCCTCAGCATCAGTAATTAGCTGTGGAGGAGAATTTTTAAAAATGTTTCCAGTTTATATCATTTTGTTTTGGAAGAAACACAAATATGTGGGTTGAATTATTAAGAAAACAAATGAGCCTGAAAAAAAACAACCAAAAACCTAAACCTCCTAAAGAAGGGATGGGTGCATCTGTGCTGTTGTAATGAACCTTTGCAAGTCCATGGCTTTACTGGCTCTGGGATGAAAAGTAAACCTGAGATAAACCTGAGTTATCCCCTTCCTGCTCCCTCTCCCCCCATGCCATACAGGTGTGGGACCTGTATGTACCAGGTATCCTTTTATTTCCAAATTGCCCTGAATCCAGACAGTGCAGACAGCTACTTGGCAATTAATTTGATTGTGTTTTTAACCAACCAGTAAAGGCAACTCTTTGACTCTCTGCCTCCTGCATGCCCTGGTAATCATTTTGTTTATCTGCACGATTTGACTCGCCACAGCGGGCAGTGGAAGGGCCGCCTGCATTGTTTGTCTTCTTAAATTGTTAAATGAAATGACTCAGAAGATTCATGAAATTAATTTTTGCAGTCTAGATATATGGTGAAAAAAGAAAGCTTTGAAGTGGAGATGTCAGTGTAGCCACTCTGAAATTCATGAATCAGATGTCGCAAGATTTTCAGAGGCTTAAAAACTGAGAAATTTTTTAAATAGTTGTGTCCTTTTTAGTTGCCTATTGATATCTGAACCTTAACAATTCATGTCACTCTGAGCTTTATTCAACGGCTGTTTTATATGAAAATGAAAGCCAAGATACCCATATAAATAAGACTCCAAGAATCAGGGCTTTTAAAATAAAGTGTAGCATTGTTATTAGACTCGTATAAAAATTTTGATAATAGCCGGTGTTACCTATTCTTTTCTTTCTTCTTTTAACTTTTTTTTAGGATTATTAATTTAACAACTCCTATCAAAATAGCCATAAACAATTTAATAAACCTAGTAAAACTTCAGATGCTTCTTTAATATGCATTCAAATAGGATTCTCATCCTCTTGAGTCCTACTCCACACCCTTGAATGCTGCTAAGTAGTGCCATAAAAATAGCAATACTAGGAGACCATTCTCATTTATGGTGATTGTAAAATAGGGGCAAGACACTGGTATGGATTCAGTTTGAGAGGTGTGTTTCCACAATAAATGCTAAAGAAAATGCAGAATTAAACTATACTCTGTGTGGATATCAAATGGTTCACTTCGACTTGTTGATTTATGTTAATACTCTCTGTGACTTTCTTGTGTTCAGATTGAATGTGTGGTATCAAATGGTAAAAATTGATCTTCCTACCTAGAAAACAGTAAGAACTGTGGTGGAAGAATAGTTATGACTTACTGAAATACCATTAATTTTCTGTAGGCTGATTTCTTTTAAGATTTAGTGTGTTTCAATAGTTGAGGATGTTCAAGGGGAAAAAGTTAATACGATATTTTTGTTGTATGCTTATTAAGAAAGGCTTTTAAATTATTTGAAAATAGTTTTTTCAAGGTATTTAATAAAAAATTATACTACTTCTAGGTTTTGCAAATACATGCCTTAAAGCCATTCCATTAGTTGAAATATGGTATGCAGGTTCTTACTTATTTTGCCCTCATTTTTGTGGTGCATATTTGCAGGTAATAACTCAAGCTGGGTGACAGCCGGTGAAATGTGAGCCTGTGGTTTTCTCCCTAGGTGAAAAAAAAGGTGAAGCTGTGTGCTTTGGTTTCTGTTTGAATATACAGATGCAGGTGTGTCATTCAGAGCTCCATCTTTGTGACTGTAGAGATATGTGAGATTTTCACAAGGTCTTCTGAGCTAAGTTTGTAAAAAGTCTATTTTGGGGGGCTGTGGGCAGAGATTACTGGCGAAGGGCAGGACAGTGCCCTGCTGCTGCCTCCAACAAGTCAGCTGTGATTCCTTTCTGTCACCTGTAGTGTTGCCCTTGCATTTTTCAGGAGAGTTCTGCTTCAGCGATGCAGCTGGAAAGCAGAGTTTGTGATCAGAGAGTACAGCAGAACCACTGAATTTGTGTTTCTGAATAAAAAGTCAGGAGTTGCTGAGTTCTTCGTCCATTTGGTTGAGAAAGTAGATTTTCAGAGATGGCTGCAGAGCAGCCTTTGTGCCTCTGATAGACCCCTCCTCCTACAAAATGTGCTGTTCTGCACAGTGACAAGCTGATTAAGAGCAGTTTTTTAGAGAGAAAATAGATGTACATTAGATGGAGAAGAGAAAAATATTAGGCTCTTGCATGAACATCCTTATACCAGTGGTTGTGCTCCAGTAATTAAATTCTGACAAACAGATGAACAAACAATCTCCAGGGGTAATGAGACTCAGTCAATGAACCACAAGTGTTCACAAGTACTAACAATAAGAGAAAATACAATTGAAACCCCTGCATATGTGTTACTCAAAAAGCAAGTTAAGAACTAATTAAAAGGATTTCTGTTTTCCTCTCCATGCTTTGCATTTAGAAATAGATTTATAGAGTATGTCCTCCACATTCCAGCATTCCAATATTCTTAGATATAAGCATGAGAATAGGTTATGAAATCATTTATTTTTAAAAAAGGAAATTTAATAAATTCAATGCCCCATTTGACCAAAAGTTATCACCAGCATTATGCACTTCTTTAAAACAGATTTGAAAACGTGTAACCAGAGAAGTGAAATCCTTCAAATTCAGTGTGTTCACCCTTTGCTTAGGGTGTAAGAAATGCCAGCTCACGAAAATGTGGTTGTAGAAATTGAATACAGTTCCTTCCCACCTGCCTGGTGATAGCATATTTCACATGCTGAAATGTAAGTATCTCTTTCTGCTCTTGGGGAAAAATGATAACATATGCCATCACCTTAACTGTGCAATAAAGTAACTCAAATTGGACATGTCTGTAGAAAAGTGCTTTGTGTCATGTGATATAAATATCTACATTTTTTTAATGTCCTTTTTCTTATCACCCGTGACAGAGGCCTGTCTCGCTACTGTCAGAATTGATTTTTTCCCTTTGAAGTATTGTTTCTTAGTTCTTCAAAATATTTTTTCCAGCAAAAAAAGATTGGCAAAACGACCATTTCATGTGACAAGTACAGATGGGGAATTGACAATAAATACAATATCAACTTTGCCTTTTGCTTCAGCTTCTGGTCTGAGAGAGTTAATCCCATCAATGACAGTCACGTTAGTTTTATTGATATTTTGTAATCTGTCTTTCCTTTCTCTCCCTGGTTCACTGCAATCTGCTCTTGGTTAGTGGCCCGTCACTACTGGTATCTAATTGCTGCACGTATTACTTTTTTATTTAAAATTGTGCTTTTAGGGATCACATGAAGCATCTTGATGGAAAGTGCCAATTGCTTCCATATAAATTATTTTCTTCCCTCTCTCCCTCAGTGGATCCCATATTTAAACTATATTCATCAGAGTGCTCTTTGGCTACTGTTAATGGTGAAAAATCACAAAAGTTGATGCTTTCAGCTGCTCCAGAGCAGTGGATATTTTGGAGAGATTTGGAAATGCATCCATAGACGTAGAAGTCATGGTTTGGAATGGCCTAAATGAGAGTTTGGTACCAGATCCATGACAAACCCTTATCACCAACAAGGAATCTGCTCCCTGATTTTGGGACTCATAGCTATAATGTGTATATATATATATTTTAAGTATTTTTCATTATGGAAATCAGTGATAACAAGCTCTGAGGTCTTCAAGCACAGTTGGGGAAAACCCTAATGACTCAAAAAAGCAAGAGCTGACCTGAAATTGATTTGCACAATGTTGAGTGTGGTCCTAACATCCTACTCTGGGGTTTGGTTTCATACTTGTTCTCTCTCTGTAAACAGGAATAGTTACTTGAAAGCAAAGGGAGGTTGGTCTGTGTGCACAGTGGCATGTAGGACTTGTACTTAACTGGGGCAAAGAAAGGATTTGGTGTTTTGGGTTTTTTTTTTCTTTTCTTTTCTTTTTC
>VYXF01009623.1:596507-668492 GCA_013397295.1 Polioptila caerulea
TTTTAATCTGTATCTGTGTGCCAAAAAGAAATGTCTGTATTGTAAGGTGGAAGGCAGAAAAGATTCTGTCAGTCCTCTTGAAGGTCCAGCCACACTGTACTTAACACCTCAGGAGCTTTTGTGTAATTCTTATACTGGGGGTGGCACTGCCTTTGGCAGAGACCACAGGCTCAGGGACAGTATGACCAAGGCACTGATGTTTCCTTTACTGTCATCCAAAGATGGACAACAGGATAAAAAAGCAAATTTAAGAGTTTTATTCTCACATACAGCGTTTTTTTCTTTTTCTCCATATAAGGTATTTTTTATCAAGGAAGGGAAAAAAGCAAGCAGACTAATTCTTGTCACTACTCAATTTACATATTTAATTTTTACTATTTCTTTTAATATTTGCTGATGAGATGGCCTGATATGCTGATGTGGCCACTGGTGATGTATTTTATATCCAGAATACAGTGCTATATCTCCCTAATACAAAGTTTAAGTCCTGTGTCTCCATCATGGGAAATGAGTGCAACAAAAGGACAGAGATTGAATTGGTATGCCACAGAAATTTCAGAATTGCAGAAAGAATTTAAGAATCTAGTGTTCATTGATCCTGTCACTTAAAATTTTATTTTACCCTGAGGCTTTCTGTAGCATGGAACCTGGAAATAAAAGGAATTTTTATTAATAACTAGTAATAAAGGCCTAAAAATCTGGCAAATTTAATTAGAGAATTTTAGTAACAATATATTTTAAAGGAGTGAACTTGAGCGACTTGTAAACTTGGCAGTAGATATCTTTGGAATAAACTATAGTAAGTGTAGCTGGATGAAGATCATATTTCAGCCATACAAAAATTGGTCTTTAATTAATATTAGTTGCTGCTGTGGTGGTGTTCACACAAGAATGTCAAACTCTTCATTAAATGTTAAGTAAGCCTCAAAAATTCCCCTCTGTAGTCATTTTTTTTGTATTCTTCTGTTGTGGCACAGAGAAGTGAAGTAATTTTCCTTCTATAAGAGGCAAAAATAGAATGAAAATTTCCCCAACCAGCAACCACTTTATTGCCTCTCTTTGTGTTCATCAGTTAAAACAGGATTGTTTTATTTGTATATTCATGTTTTAAGTTTCTTCTGAAGTGTTTGCAGTCTAGGGATGGGTTATTTTTTCTCTTGTATGAGTATTTAATGGTCTGTAGAGTTCTCCCTATTTATTTATATTTTCTTTTGATTTTGCACCTTTTCTGCCACTCCTTCACCCAAAAGATGTTTCTAACAATAAAAAGGTCAATGTGTTTTGTCCTCCTGACCTGTGTACAAGGATGCTATGCAATTAATATTTTAATTTTGCAGAATTAATTTTAAAACACAAGTATTTTCATTACTTCTCCCTGCTCTGAAGGAAATCCTCACCTTATACCTTTTTATCTTCCATTAGAGAAAGCAGCCCAGACATCCTACTTTCTGAAGTCCGTATGCTAATGCTAAATACACAGCTTTGGACAGATAAAGGAAAATTTGGGCTGTAACTGAGAGGTTGTTTATGTAGGAACAGACGTCTCCATCCCACTCGTCTGTGCGCCGGCCCGTGGGCACACGCTTTTTTCCCCTCCCATCCTCCCACCACATTCTTCCCTTGAAGAGCTCTCTGCAGCTGAGAAATTAAACCTTTTTACATACCCAGCTCCAATCAGTCCCGTTGCCATTAAACCTTTGCTGTGGGATCCCTAAATGAACTAACTTGTGTACAGAGTGCAGTTTTCCCTGCTTCCTGCTAGAGCAGTCCCCATTTGCGGGGATTTTTTGTGCCGTGGAGGCGCAGCCAAGAAAGAAAAACTTCCCCCCCATAGCACAAGAACAAAGCGCTGTTTCCTCTCTGCCTGAAATTATTTTTCTTGAGATGATCGTACAGGGACCGAAGCCATTTTGCCATTACCCCTTAGTGCTACTTTATGTGGGATTTATAATGAAATTGCTTTGACAATTTGGATAATGATGGAACAACGCAATAATTGATGAAACATTTTGGAGTAGAATTATTTCCTTTGGGAGACATGAACTTCTGCATTAAAATTGTAGTGCAAACATAATACACTGAAACTTTAAATAATAATAATTTTTTAAAAATAAAATAGTCTTTGCATTGCTTAGTGTTTCTCACTGATTTTAGTGTTTCTCACAGATAGTTTCTGGTAGTTCTTAAAGTAAGATTAAAAAGGTCTCTGGAGCAGTAAAACCCACATAGCTCAAGGATTCTATCTCTGATAATCAAATAATCAAGGAATTACCCTGTTTGTATTAGTTCCAAGATAGACAGGAGTAATAGTTTGCTGTAATTTTCACTAAGTTGAGTGAGTGAGCTAGTGATAAGTGTTACGTTATTGTAACGGAGAGAGTTTTATTGCCGTTTTTATTAATTTCCCTCAAATTTTTAGTTTAAAACTTATTACCTAAGACAGCAGTATATTTTACAATGTCTGTATATTTTTTTATCATCCATCTAATGCTTTTTTATTTAAAGATCTCAGAGCATTTAACTTCAATTACTTTATTAATGAGTAATCTCACAGAGAATTTAATGTAGATCAGACAATTACATTTACTACTTCTGCAATATGGTTTCATTGATTTTTAAATCCAAAGTAATTAACCAAACTAGGCTGTACTTCATATTTGCAATTTACAAACAGGAAAAGTGAAATTCAGAGATCATAAAGCAAGCCAGAGACCTGATCCATATACACAACATATATTAAAACCTCTCCTAGTACTCGGGATTGTTTAGCAGAACAGTCAATCTCTTTCAGACATAGGACTGCTTGCATGGCTGGATTTTTGTCATGCTAATTTCCAGCACTTAAATGCTTTAAGGTAAAGCAGTCAGATCAATTGCTAGGAAAAACTCTTCAGAGAAAAATTCTTACAGCTGAGCTGTGAATTCCTGGAAAGGGAAGCTGAATCCTTGAAAGCACACCTGCACAGCCACAGAGAGCTCCTCGGGCACTGCACAGGGTGGATTTATCTACTAATCAGAGTAGTTTTGCCACAAATGCTTAAAGAAACCTGAACTTCATCTGTATCTCTGGCAATTGTAAAAGAGATGTTGAGTTAAAACAGGTGACATTACATCAAACAGATATGTTAAAAATTGTACTTAAAGGTTAATATAATAAAAGCGTAGTTCATGTGAGAGTGATAGAAATATTGATCATAAAAATAAGTAGTGGCCCAGAAATTCAGCTGAGAAGGGGGGATGGGGGGAAACTAGTTGATATATGAAGAATTTGAGTTGTGACACTAAGATCAATGGCTGTATTTTCACCCAGTGAAGCATGAGAGCTTCAGATAAGGGCAGTTAGTCAGTGAAATACTGACTGACATACCCTTTTACTGTTGGCATTTGGTCTCCAATATTGATCTTGGCTGTCACTGCCAACAAAGAATACTGAGGCTGTATTTATGTTCAGATAATGTTGTGTTCAATGTTTTATGAATGATTTCTAAAGGCAAGGTGCGTAAGGAGTTAATTTGAGCACCCACCCTCTTTTATTTGATTTGTTTTTTCACAATGCTACAAGCCATTATAAACTTCTGCCAATCAGTCAGAAGACAGATAAAATGCTGTAATCCACACAGATTCTATAAATCCAGAGATTTCCCATTCCTCTGCTGAGGTACAGTATTCTGTAATCAACAATTACATTGTTCTTTGACTGTCAATGCTGGGAACAACATCCCTGAGTGTGCAGAAGATGGCAACTAAAGTGATTAAAGAACAAACCTTTAGGAGGAAAAATCATTATTTCTTGTGTCAGTTTGGGGGAGCTGGAAGAGTTAAATTCAGGGCTTTTGAAAATAATAGTGATATTACAGCAAAACACGTTTACTGAGAGACATGAATCAAAAGTTTTGACATTTTATTTTCCTTTATCTTTTTCTGCTGGCTCCAGCTGAAAATCATCTGTGAACAAGTTCTTTGCTTCTGCTCTTTTAAAATTAACAGTTTGAGCTTGAGTCAGAAAAGCTGAGAGAATTCTGTGCTCCCTTCCAAGGTGGTTCAAGCAAAGCTGAACCATCTTGGCTGGACCAAGGGTCGAGCTCTCCCTCCACTGCAATCAGAAGCTTTTGCATGTCATGAGTTATTTGCTGGCTGCTTCAAAGAGACTGAAGGGTTTATCTACCAAGGAAAAGCACAACTCAAACCAAATCATTTTTCTGCCTTTCTCAGAGCATCATCCACAGATTTGTAACTTCTTGTTCATTTTTCTTATGTTTGGTCATACCTGCAGGTTTCCCTATGGTTATCATAGGGAGCAGACCCAGGATGGTTTTTATTGTAGCCTGGCAAACCTTGAACTTCAAGAGAAGGAAAGTTAAGGAAAGGAAGCAGAGCCTAAGCAATATCCTTTGCTGAGAGAGAGTCTGGTGTGCCTGTTCTAAGCTAGACTGGAGGGGAAGGGGTGGCTCTGTCTATGCCATGACTGCATTTTTGTGGAGAAACAGTTGTTTAGGTAAAGTTATGTCATTTACCCAAGATGTGCCAGTCTTAGCCTTTGACCTCTTATCCAAGTTCATTTGCTTTCTTATACCCAAATAACTCTCTGGGATAATCCTAGCCAGCAGAAGAAACATCACAAGAATGAGTAATGAACTTAGAGGCTGGAGATATGGGAGCAGTATCAGGGAAATTGCATCAAGTTTAAAGAATGAAAGTTTATCACAACAGTAGTTTAAGAACGTAACAGTTAAGACAGTGTATTTGCATGCAAAGTTCTGTAACAGAACTAAATAATGCTGGAAAATAGTTTAATCCAACAATGCTGCATTCCAGTTCTAGTAATGAAGCTGTGGTTAAACCACGGGGAACTGCCACTTGTTTCTCTCTATCAAATTAAAAACAACATTTAATTTGAAAATGCAAACTCAATATTTTTACCTGTCTTTACTTCAGACTTTGTTTTATACACTCTGTGAAATTGTGTGCTGAATACCAGAAAGTGCCATCACTGGTGGTGCATTTTATGCTGAAGTTGTCTCTCCACTGCACTGGATGCAAAGACTTGGGTTACAACTGGAGGTCTCTCTGATGAGGTATTTGAAGTTATGACAGTCCTTCATCTTCTTTAAAACCCAAGGTTATACTGTACAAAGCAATTCTAGAGATACTGAATGTTCTAAAAGCATAGGTAATTAGCATTTTAAATAATCAGAGTAAGGAACCACTGAGATACAAATGTACAATATTACTGGACAGATCCTTCTCAGATTGGATTGTAGTGGTGCTTTATCTTACTGTGGATTTTCCTAGGGTTCCAGAGGGTGCTGTGGCCACCTTTTAGCTCAAATATGGTGAAATATTATTGTCATGAATGTAATACAGCATTATGTAGTGAAGCAGCAATTCTAGACATTGGGTGAAGCCAGCTGATGTTATTTTTACATTCTTACCTCGGGGAAGAGAAGAAGAAGGTTAAAATTGGAAATTATGATGCTTTACTCATTAAGGCTTTTACAGTTACAAATGAATATGGGGTGAGAAGGGATGCCTTCTGGACCATCAGAAGCAATTTTTAGCACTTTGAGATTTCACGTTTTTCCTGAAATGGGAAAATCATTTATGCATACCATTAGTCGCTTCCTACAAGACAAGGTATTTTTCTGCAATGAGCTTGAAAAATGGAACTTTTTCAAACTTTTTGTTTCAGTCAATCAGCTTTGATTTTTTAAATCATGAAATTGCTTAGATGTGAGTGAGCAAAACCAAACACCTGTAAAATACATCTGCTGATGGCAGCCAGCAACACTAGTGAGTTCAGTTCTGAGTTAATGCTGCTCTGTTGTGAGCCCAAGTCAATCAGGATCTGATGGTTGTCTGTTTAAAGCAAGCTTTCCCAAAAATTTGAATTTTATGTTCAAAAAGCCCATTTTCCATTTCTCATGATGAGTTTTGAGGGCTGAGTTCTTTCAGGCACCAGCTTTCTGGGTTCCTGGAAAACTGACGAGAAACCCTTTGGGTTCCCGGGGTCCTTCCATCATGTCTGCAGCCTGCTCTTACCAGTGATCCTCTGCTGTCCCTCTGGTCCCTTGCTGTGACTGTCATGCTCTTGCCACCATAGCTAGAAGCATCTGTCCTGAGCGTGCCCTTCCACCCAGGGCATGTGTCCCTATTTACAGGAGCAGCCTCAGAGCACACACGTAGCCTGATTTAGACATTGCCCCTCTCATGTGCTGGGAATTGGCCTCTTTGGTTCCCTGAACGTGTCAGGGGCTTCTGTTCCAGCCCCAGTGTGACCCCCAGGTTCTCTGTAGCCAGTGATCTCCTTTGGACTTGACTCCTTTCTCTTTCTTGCATGAGATTTCGGGGGTTCGGAGCAGTCTGCAAAGCCCATGAATTTTTGGAACCCCATTACCACAGATTAAAAAGGTTTATCAGGAAGCAATTTCTGTTCTCAGAGACAGAAAAGGGGAATAAGGGGGAATATATGGAGCTTTGGTGTATTTGTTGGTTTTTGCAGTTAAGGGCCCTCTGTAAACCTTCTCCTCAATACTTTTCAAGGATCTGATGCAGCAGGTGTGTCTTGGACTTTGTTTCATTTTCCCTCAATCCATCTCTGTCATGATTTAGAATAGAACAAAGGTGGTCAAGGGTGAATGAAACCAGACATTAAAAAAGAAAAAAGTTACAGCACACTTCAGAAGCATTTTGCTGTGATATGATCAAACAACCTCATGCACTACTATTGACCTTAGCATGATGACAATTTAAGAACATTAATGATCTGTATCAGCATCTTCTTCTGCCTACAGAAAAAAGGCAGAAGCAAATATTAACATAGTTTGTTACAGGCTGACTTCTTTTCTGATTTCACTTTATTTTAATATTCTATGTATCCTGTTCACTGTTACTGTTCATTGTAGCACCATTGTCTTACCAGCTCCACTTAAACTGCATCAAATATTGCACTAAAAAGAACAATGCTATTCAGGGTTGGGAGTGATTTGAGGGTTATTTACAGTATCTTAGTTAGATCAAGCATGTACAGTAACCATGTCTAATGACGTTTTAGTTCATAATTTAAAACCTGGCTTCTTATGTAAATATGTATGGACATACATACATATGTAACATATATGTGTTTGTGTAAATATATACATATTTATGCACATCCATAAACATAGAAAAGCACAGAGTGCTCCATGTCTGTCTTTCTAAGTGGCATTTGAGGATATATCATTGAGTTCATAACCCATCATTTCTATTCTCCTAGGCACTGTAAAATTCATTAAGCTAAGTAAAATGGCAAATTACTGGAGTATATAGAAGCGTGTTTGTTTGATGTTTGGGCTCTTGTCCACGTTGCTTACTGAGCAACACTGCCTCACATTAGAAGGGTCGTGATTTCTAAAGACTCTAATAAAGTGAGTCGTATTATGTGCGTGTATTAGAGTGTAGCAAAAAGCCTTTGTTCATTCTGACTGCAGTGGAGCTGACTTAATGCCCTGTTCTGCAGCTATTCTCTGGTTCTTGCAGAAGTAGTAGTTACTACTCACTCCAGTTGCTTCTGCAAGAACCAGTTTTGTCCATCCTACGGGTTTGTTCAGGATTGTTTACAGCTATGTCCTTTGAGGTTTTTCTAGCCTTTAACCAATCTAATGAAACAACTGAATAGTTGCTAGTGTAGAAAGCTGAGGAATATTTTTTGGCAGCAGTTTTATGTTGGGGTTTGATAGGTTGGAGTATCTGTACAAATCAGCCCTCAAGGTGTTCAGAGTGCAGAAGCATTCATGAATTTACTCCTTGCATCTCAAGCTCCCTTGTTGCAACTAAAGAGATGTGAAATCATTTCTTTAAGGGTTTGGGGAATGAGACTCCGAGGACTTGACTTCAAAAGAGCCTGTCATTTGTTGGTTTGCATTTAGACACCTAAATGAGCACCCTAGTGCTGCAGTTCATTTGACATCCAGCAGACTCAACTGATTTTGTTGGGATTGTTTATGTTGAACACTTAGATACCTGAGTGTATCTTCTGGATGGCTGATTGGGAGCTGAGTGTGTTGGCTCTAGCTTGGGCTGGGTGTGCTTAATACCACTGCAAACCCATTCCAGGATCTCTTGCTTTCCAAATGCAGTTTATTGGTACTCACATCAGTGCTCCTGGCAGGCTCCTAGGCTTTGCAAGTCATCCTGCTCACCATCACTCCACTCAGCCAGTAGTCCTTGCTCAGTAGCTGATAGCAGAGGCTAAAGGTAAAAAAATATGCTTAGACCTTCTCCTCCTCCCTCCCCATACTCTTAGCAAGGGTAAGGATAAGTGGCTGCCAAGAAATCCATCATTTGTCCTGGTTTGAAACTTATAAATAGCCAGATCATTAAAGGTGTTGCTTACAGAACACCTTTGTCACAGAAGCTATTTATGGTATGGACTTTGGCTCTGCACAGTTTTCTAGGACTGCCAGAAGCAATGTTAACCCACTGGGCAGTGAGGCTGGCAGAGCTGGTAGCGATTTCCTCTTCTCCTTTGCATTATTATAAATTAATTTTGGTGCAAAGGAGAGCAAAATCTAGCCTTATATTTTATAATCAAATAAGAAACAAAGCTATCCAATGACTAGCAAAATTTTCATAAGAGTCTTTTAGATAGAGAAGTAAAAATATTCCCATAATCTTTAGTGCTCTTCAAGCAAAAGGAAGGAAATGCACTTTTTACTTTAAAGATTTCATTGGATTGCTGCTTACTATCTAGGGAACCAAGAATGCCACAGCCCAATGTCGAAAACTTGCACTTTAAATGAGTTGTAATGAAAAGATACAGGGACAGAGTGTTTGGTGGTTACAGGGCTATTAAGAGACTCAGCAGACCCAGATTAATTTCAGTCCTTTGCCTCAGACCTAGGTTATTACCTTGGTCAGGTTACTCAGTCTGTAAAAGGAGAATTATGCATCTGTAAGAGTATCATAGAATGGTTTGGGTTAAAAGAGACCTTGAAGATGCTCTAGTTTCAACCATAAAGGGACACCTTCCACTAGACCAGGCTGATTCAAGCCCCATCCAACCTGGCCTTGAACAACCCCAGGGATGGGACACCCAAAGGTTGTCTGGCCAATATATACCAGTGCCTCACCACCCTTACAGTAAAGAATTTCTTCCTGATGTCCAATCCAAACTTACTTCATTCAGTTTAAATGAAGTAATTACCCCTTGTAATTACCCATTACGCCTTGTTCTATCACTAGAAGCCTTTGTCAGAAGTCCCTCTGTAGCTTTACTGTGGGCTCCCTTTAAGTACTGGAAGGTGCCTTAAGGTCTCCCGAGAGCCTTCTCCAGTCTGAAGAACCCAAACTCTCTCAGTCTTTCTCCATAGCAGAGGTCCTCCAGCCCTCTGAGCATCTTCATGGCCTCCTCTTGACTTGCTCCAGCAGGTCCTTGTCCTCACACTGCAGCCCAGGACACGTTTGGCTTTCAGGGCTGAGCACACATTGACAGGCCACCTTGAGCTTTTTGTCCACCAACACCCCCACATCTTCTCCCCTAGGCATTCTCTGCCCAGCCTGGGATTGGGGTTGCCCTGACTCACGTGCAGAACCTTGCACTTAGCCTCCAGGTCCCTCTGGATGTCCTCCTTTCCCTCCAGCATGTGAAACACCACACAGCTCTGCAGACTTGCTAAGGCTGCACTCTATCCACTGTCCANAGGGCTGAGCACACATTGACAGGCCACCTTGAGCTTTTTGTCCACCAACACCCCCACATCTTCTCCCCTAGGCATTCTCTGCCCAGCCTGGGATTGGGGTTGCCCTGACTCACGTGCAGAACCTTGCACTTAGCCTCCAGGTCCCTCTGGATGTCCTCCTTTCCCTCCAGCATGTGAAACACCACACAGCTCTGCAGACTTGCTAAGGCTGCACTCTATCCACTGTCCATGTCACCAAACACAATGGTTGTCACAATTCTGACACCTGAGAAACGCCACTCGTTGCTGGTCCCCATTCAGATGTTGAAGTATTGACTGCAACTCTGAGTGCAACCATCCAGCCCATTCCTTATCCACTGAGTGGCCCATCCATCTAATCCAGCTCAGAGACAAGGATGTTGTGTGGGACAGTGTCAAATGCTTTGCACAGCTCCAGGCAGATTACATCAGTTGCTCCATCCTTATTCAGCAATGCAGTTTTTTAAGGATGATGTTTCAGTTCATGAAGCCCCCAAATATGCTGGAATCCTTCATTTTGCACTAGAAAAATTACAGATTATGTGCTATTATTATTTCCTTCGCTTTTTCTGTAGTTCTAGTTAACTGCAAGCAACATGATTTGATTCAGATCAGTGAGAGTCTCTTCCTTTAACCAAAGCCATTTAAATCATTAAAATTTTCTCTTTATTAAAAACACAGAAACTAATGTTAGTCAAATTACTTATTACCAAGAAATGCTTTGCTGATCAAGTTAGATGAGACTCTGCCCATTCCATTGTTTCAGTGATGCATGGAATATGACAGGCCAGCTTGACTGAAGGCAGCCAGTGCATACATATATAAATAAAAATATATGTATATACGTGTGTGTGTGTGTGTGTGTGTGTAGCACAGCTGATGCTCGCTGAAAGCTTTTATGTGGTGAACCATGACATTAATAGTGAAATCAAGGTTTGCTAGCTGACAGACACCAATTTGCCAGAGGCCATCCCTCCTTTCCGCTCTCTCTGGCACGTTTGTGTGTTCACACAAACACAAACACACACACGAACATGTCTGCAGATTTCTGGGAAATCCTATGGATACTTGCAATCTCTGCTCTCAAGACGTTTGCCAGCCAGCCTCTCATATTGTCTCGTGTGCATTCCCGCAGGCTGAAAAAAAAAATAAGTAAGAAGAATTACAGATGATTCAATTAAACTGATATTGTTCACAACAAAAATGAGAGCAAATGCAATTTGGGTCCTGTTCATGTGACTTAATTATCTCTTACCTCCCCACTCCACCCCCTTTTTTAGAATTTAAAAACAATTATGATATAATTGCCAATCTAGAGATCCCTAGATATGCAGTAAATATGCTTTGTCTCACTGAATGCTCTTTTTCCTGAATCAGAAATGGGACCTTATTAAAAATGCACCCACACAAACACAGAAAAAAAATCACATAAAGTCATCCAATGACCTTCAGGAAATAAAATTCTGTAATGCTGTATACCCAGGAAAGACATACCCATGTATTAAGTGAGTGAATCTGCTAAAGTCATTGAAGATAATTAGCTGAGTGCATTTCTAAGATGCTCACACTTTCAACACTCGAGGCAAATCCCTAGAAGTCAATTGAGACCTTCTCTTACAGAGATGTGGAGGTGCATTTGAAGACCAAACATGCCTTTTTTTGCCTGAATTAGTAACATTTCAAAATTTACTAACAGCTTTTTAATGTGTAATCAGCTTGACTTAATGGGGAAGAAAAAAATCGCGATCATTAGGAAGCCCATACCGAGTGTATATATTCTCGCGGTGGGAAAGTGCCTTGCAGTACTCAGCAGTCTGGAGTAAGTAGGATCCATTACCCATATCTGATGAAGGGCTGTCAGATATGAAGCAAATTTAGAGACCTGCTTGTCCCTTCAGCTATTCATCACTGCTGAGTAGCTCTAGCGGCAGCCGGTGGTATTTTTAGAGAGGAGAATAATACGGAATTACTCCGTGTGCCGAATATTAGCTGATCCCATTACTCAGAGCTACTCAGAAAGTCACAGCTGACACATCAACTTGGTGGCAAAGGAGAGCGATTGGCTCACAAGGGAAGACACAGAGGAGACGTCTGAGGAGGGTACATTTGTGAGGACATTGCCACGTTGAGGCTTTCGTCAGCTGTGGTCCTGTGTTACCTGAAGTCAGCAGCAAAATGCAAAGATAATTTTTGAAACGTACATTTTCTCAGCATTCTGTGCAATTTTATCCAGGTATGTTGTCACATAATACATGTAATAGTTTGACTAATAAGAATGAGAACTCATTGTTAGCTCCTTAAAGCATCCAGCAGCTGAAAAAAGGTTTGTCCTGAGCTTTGGGATATTTTCAAAATAGTGTGGGCAGCTGACTATGAACAAGCTATTTTGCAAACAACCAAAGTCATCTGTATTATTATTTATCATTATTTCATCAAAGAAAATCCATTTAGTTTAATGCTCATTTGAATTGCTTCTCTTTAAGACCTCCAAATCCTAATAATGTGTCGAACACACTCCAGAATGTCAAAATAGTAAATTGTATGTAATTTTCTTTGACAGTAAGTGGATGAGTCCTTGCCAGAATTGTTCCTCTTTACTCCCGGTGTGAAGTCATTGCTTTTCTTCTGTCAAGTGATATTTGACTTTCTAAAACCTACTAACAAGAACACTGCTGACCTTCTCGTATCAAATTCAGCTCAGTGGGGCTGTGGGGAGAAGTGGTCAGCAGGCAGTGGCCCTCTGCCAGTTGTGCTGCAGCCCCAGCTCCACGCCATCAAGAACCAAGGGTGGGCACATGTGCCAAACATTTAAAAGCTGGACGATTCTTTAAAGAATGTACTTTTTTTTTTTAATAGCTCTGGTACTCACCCCCGAGCGCTGCGATACTGAACTTCCAAAGCTTTGGGCTTACAATGAATAGCATTCATCTTCGCTTCTGGTTCTGATCTTGTAAAAGCTAACTCATGCATGCACAACATGATAGACCATGTTACGCCTCAGAGCCTTTTTCAGAGCTATCATCTAATACATTTTTTATAAGCCAGAGTGCATTCATAGAATTCTGCCTCAAAAGGCATTTGGATTTAATGGCTGCACTGAAATGCCTGGGCTACTTGTGCTGTTTGAAACAAAAGGGTAGTGAAAATGTTGACATTTTTTATAGTAGCCTTTAAATTTCAAGTCTTTTTTTATTATTATTATTAAAGGTATGTTGTTTACAAGTAGAAGAATGTCTAGAGAAAAGCTTCTTTCTCCTAGTCCTAAATGAAAAGAGTCAAGAATTTTGTCAGACAAGGAGGTGTATGGTCTTTGTGGAAGTGATTGTTTGAGTGTATTTTATACCACATAGATGCACATATGTACATGCATCTGCAGAGAGGCTGATCTTGGAGCAGGTTAGATTAGGAAAATATTAGGAGGCAGATTTCAGTGTCAGTCCTGCAACTTAGCTCAGGTTAGCTGCTAACAGAAGGGAAAAGCAAAAATGATTCATGGGTATAATTTTGTAACATGCATCAAAGTACAAAAAAAAAATCCCAAAACCCACTAAAATTTCAATTAAGGGATGCTTGAAAATATGTATTTACCTTTATTGAATCTACCTCAGTAGATGGACAAGTTTGCACTCTCACTGAGAAATTTATTTTCTGAAGAAAATTGGTAATCTGAGGTAAACAAAAGTGCTCTTGAATTTTTCTAGTCCTCTGCAGGCAGGACTGCATTCATTTGGCTTGCTCTGATACATTTTGGAGATTATTTTCTTATGTATCACAAATTTGATTTAGCAGCTAGAGTTATTCTTGGGTTTGTATGTAACTGGAAAGCTTGTTTGTCTTTAAAATGGGGAGGACATTTGTAGTGGTAGAAAAATTGAGATTTTACCTCCTAATGCCTTCTTGGAGTCCCAAGATAAAAATTCTGTTGAAGTATTTTAGAAAATGCTTTTTCTTTTTTTAAAAGATGCTTCTGAAAGGCTTCAAGATGAAAATTCTGTGAACTGCTGGTTATGAGTGACTCATAATCCAAGTTTGGCTCTGTGCTTGTACTTTGAAAATGTGCAGAGATGGAGAATGTGTCAGAATATGAGCCTTTGATTCACTTCTACGTAAAGGATAAAGAGTGTCTTCTGCTTTGTCTTAAGAAGAATAATTTGTATTGATGTTATTGTCTTAAAATGACTTTGCAATAATAGTCTGTATTTCTGGGTCAAATTAGAGGCTAGGACAAGATACTTGAATTGTATCTTTTGTGTGTGAGGTATTTGGTGGAAAAATTTATCCAGATTTTATAATATTTAATTGTCTAGAGCTGTGTACAAGTTGCCACACTTTCCTTTGGCTTGGCACCTTGTGCCCAAACAAATTGCTGACAACCCATTCTCTGGAAGTGCCCAAGGCCAGGTTAGATAGAGCTCTGAGCAACCTGGTTTAGTGCAAGGTGTCCCTGTCCATGGCAGGGGTGTTGGTACCAGGTGCTCTTTAAAGGTCCCTTCCAACCTAAACAATTCTGTGATCCTCTGCCCTTGATCTCATCATACAGATATTAGGTATTGCGCTTATGGATTAATTTTGATTCTAACAATGACTGCAAGCAGTCTAACCTTTTGTGCATGTATGTCTTTCCACGAGACCTAAATATTATTTTCCTTGCAAAAAAAGCCAGGGGGAGGGTCTGACTGGACAGAAAGTGGCACAGGAGTCAGTTTTGCACCCTTGCAGCACAGAAGGACAATATAGGGTGTCCTAAATGGGTAGGCAACAGGCCAGGAAAAGAGATTGTTTCTCCATTTGATACCTGAGTCCTCATCTATACTGTGTCCAGTTTTGAGCTCCCCAGGACAAGACGCTGTACAAGGCCTGCCAGAGGGACTTTGGTGGAGAGACTCCAAGATAGTTAGGGATCTGGAATGCATGATGCAGAAGGAGTGAATCAAAGAGCTGCCTTATCCTGCCAGAGAAGGGGAAAGGGAAGTCCTAAAGGTGTTCTGAACTGCTTATTGACAGGTTACAAATATGACAGAGCAATACACTTTTTTTTCCCCCAGAGGTACACAGAGTACACAGGACAGGAGGCAACAGGCACAAGGTGTTAGCATGGAAAGGCAAATGTTGATAAAAGAAAAAATTTTCACCATGGTGTGGTCAAACGCTGTAACAGGAACCCAGAGGGACTGTCCTTGGAGATTCTGAAATATCTGTACAGCCCTGAGCAACCTGAACTAGCTGGCCCTGCTCTGAGTGTGGCTTGACCAGGTGACCTCAAGATGTCCCTTCCAACCAAAATTACCCTGTGAATGTGTGCTGACACAGGCTCTCTCTGTTTAACAATGCAGTCAGCAAATTTGAATGTTGGCAAAAGAGAAATGGTCAGTTCCTCCTGCTTTAGGAATCCTTTGTGTGAAGTTAAACCAAAAAACCCCAAACGAAATGCCCTTGTTTTGAGGTTTGCACAACTTATGACCCAAAGTGAGCAAGTTAGAATTTTTTGTCACATCCTGCAGAAGCAAAAACCACTTGGCTGTATTTTGCAATGATTGCAATAGTAATTTGTGGTTCTTGCAGGATATGAGTATTTGTAGCCACCTCTATTGCACTCTTAAGTTTGGACATGGAAAAGGAAGAATTTCTTGGTTCCTATGGGATAAACCAGTGGGGAAATATATCTTCAGAATCAACTAAATGCCAGCCTTTCTTTTTGCTTTCAGACTATCAGGACATCTAGGAGCAGATTTAACATATTTAACCTTTTAAAGCTATAATTAGCATTAATTTCTAGTGCAATAGTATTCAGAGAGCTCAATCAACTTCAGTCACTTGATGAACAAACATCTAAGAGACGCAGACTTTGTTTCACCCTCTCCAACAAAAACAATTTGAATGTTAAGCTGCCTGAGCAACTCCTGACAAGACCCACCCCAGCTGGACCTTGTAGACAATTGTAGGTGGCTTGGTGGCCTAAATGTTCATCCATGGGGGCCTTTCACAGCTGATGGAAGAAGAGTGGACACTACAGAATGGTGCCTCAAATGTTTTAGGTGCTACTAGGATAATACATCTGAGATTTTTTTCCCAGGAAAAGGATTTGTCAGGGACCAAATTTCTAGTACTGTGCAAGGGCCTGGAATAAGACTCAGGTCTTGAGTCACAGTCCAGAGCCTGTGCTGGTTTTATACTCCATATGCTGGGATCCTGAAGATACCCCTCTACCTGAAACATGATGGGCTGTCTCATAAATTTATTTTGTCTGTTTTCTCCAGAAAAGTGTTTTGTACACCTGTGTCACTTCTGAAAGAGGCAGTCTGTCATTCTAGATGTTTTTAAAAGCAGCAGACAGCAGCCTCACTCAACATTTCTGCAATAATGATAACAACCACTGGAATAATATAAACCACTTACTAATCAGTTTGCAAAGGCAGGACATCTGCTTTACACAATACAGAAGCAAATTAAGAAGGCTTTCACAGTATTCTGAAATTGTGTGTTAGACTTCAAAGAGAAAGAGAGAGAGAGAAAGAAACTAATGGTAAATAAATTGAACCATAGTGCTAGTTTTCATCCAGCTGTATGCAGCTCTAAACCTGCTATCTCAGAAAGGTACCTATTATTTATTAATTCAAGATGACTCCAAAAAGCAATTCCTCCATAAATTTCTTTCCAACAACTTTACAATCTCAGTGAGTTCTTGGCAGAAATTATGCTGGGAGAATATGTCCTCAATCACAGTCTTCACTTTTGTAATTCCAAGTGGCTCTTGCCTGTAGACACTTGTCTTTTTAAATGTTTAAAGGGTTGTGCAGGCAGGTGTACCATGTGTTAGGTGCTGACTTAAAACTACTCTGTGCTACCTTGAAGGAGGAGAGGGTGTCTGGGATTCATGGCATTCCACATTTCATGGGTTTGGCTTATATGGCCTTGTCAAGGTTCCATCATTTTCTTGGTAGCAGCCCCAAACCCAGTTCTCATTGCCTCTGAGAAGCTCCATATATCATCTCCTGAATTACAAATTTTAATATTTTTCATGCATGAAAGACTGTCAGCTTCTGAAATATAGTATTTTGGCAGGGAGGAGACCAACTCAGCTGCTTTCAGGGATTTAGTATGAGAGTCAGGAGTAAGTCCAGTGGGCAAAATTTAGATATAGGTGTGATTTAGGATAGGCATTGCACACCAGCTTGGAAGCAGGTCACTCTGTTTACTTTCTTGGATATGTATTTCAATAGACAGCTATATCTGGCAGGGTTTAGAATGAATCTGAACTAAATCCTAAGACTAATTTTTATCACTATCTGGCCAGTTTAACCTATTTCTTATTTGATCTAAAGACTAGTGGGATTGGGATCTGAGCTTATGTTTCCAGCAGCTGGCCACATCAGTACTGTTTGGTTAAGCAAACTCATTTAAAACTGGGAGGATATAAGCCAGAACTACACCTGATTGCCTGAAGAACCCAGTTGTGGAATTCACACATGCATGTTTTAGATGGCACAGCATATAACCAAAATCTGACAGTCCAGAGAAAATGAGTCCTTTTGGGAAATGCAGATGTTAAAGATCTGAACATGTGCAACTTTTAACTAGGAGAAAAATGCACTTTAAGTTCATCGATATTTCCTTTTTTTCTGGTAGTGGGGAATGTACTGATTGGCTGAATTTCTGTAGAAATTGCTGGCTTTGCTAACATTAAGAGTAACACTTGCCCACTTAAAAGGGAAGAACTGAATCCATTTGCAGAATTGTGTGTATATTATCCCTTTTACTTTTTCCCAGATGTGAAATTCCCACCCTCATCCTAGAATTGGAAAGTTTGATATATAAAGCAAAACATACAATTACAAAGGATGTCAAAAGCTCTTAAGGAATTGGTTTTCATTTAAGTTCAAAATAATGGTATGTAGGTTTTCTTTTGACTGTTTATTTTTAAAGGTAGTGAAATACTTAGTACACTGTGTTACACTTTTTCCCCTTCTAGATTAAGTGTTCTGGATACCCATCATCTTTAAACTAAAATTACATACGAGAGTAATAATGGAGCTTTTATTAACTGAGCTTTTTCTAAACCAAAAATGTGTGGAAGTTTGGATTTTAAGCAGCTACTTGATGTTTGTCCCAGCTTTCTTTCAGCAAGGATGACAGCAAAGACTGGGTGTCTTCTGTAAAACTGTGGTCTCCTCTGATGTCCATGGGTTTCATCTGTCTAGAATTAAAAAGATATTAAGATAACTCTAAGTAGTGCTGCACTGCAGCAAAAATTGAGGTTTTCCTCTCTCATTGGTGCAGCAGCTCACCAGAGTGCTCTGTCTCCCCATTCCTTTAGCATTTGCTGACAATGTGGATTCATTGACTCTATCCACACTTCTCACTAATATAAAATACCACTGGTCTGCACAGTACTGTCCACAACAGGCTTAGAAATTGCTGCATAACTTAGCCTAATGATTAATTTTATTTCATTTTGTGCAGCCCTCTTTTTCTACCTGGAAACAAGAGATATTACAGCACTGCCAGAGCATCTCTAAGAATCACCACTGCTCCAGACACTTCTAGCACCTGCATTTTGTGAACTCTTAGGTGCACATTACATCAATACTTATTTTTGGACTAGAGGCCCACAGGGAGCCCCTGGCATAATATTTTTGCAGTAATTCAGGATTGAACTCCCTGTGGTTAGGATACACAAAGATATTCTAAGGATGGCAGCGATTTGTGCCTTCTGCACAGTGTTTCTCAAAATGTCTTTCCCTCAGCAATTTAAAGGTTGCTGTTGACTGTGACTGCAGGGGAAAAGACATTACTGTTTCTGTGAAGAAGTTAGTTGTGAACATGAAAAAAGCTTCAGTAATTTCTCTAAGGGGAGGCACCAAATCTCATAAAAATATTGACAGAGCTTATGCATAGCTTTTCTGCACTTTGTCGGTTATAAATAAAATAAAGGTACCCAGATTACATTTGATGATAGAAGACAGGTGAGCTGAAAAATTTATAAAGGCGTGATAGAATTAAGAATCATAATTTTCAGTTAACATTTGAATGATGTGGCTCTATCATAAACGATTTAATGCAAGATGCAAATGAATGCATCTGAAAAGGGAACTTCATGTTTGTGGGTTTACTGTAATCGAGCACAGTATGTATTTGAAGAGTTGTTAGGGAAATGAAGGTTTAAGGCTAAATCTGACTATTCTGCTGAAAAGCTCAAAGAAGTTTTAATCAAGTAGAGAAAACAGGTCCTTAAACAAGTAGGAACCTCAGGTTTCTCCTTGGGGGCATGTGAGACCACAAGATCTTGAGTAATCAGGAGGTCCTAAGGCAATGAGAAGAGCCCCCCAAAACTGGTTTTGTGCTATTGATGTACGCTGTAGAAAGTCCCAGTTCATTCCAGATCTGACATGCTCAGCGCTCTCAGAGCAGCAAATTTTCTCCCTCATTGCAAAGTTTTGACAAGAAGGTGCCTTAAAAGCCATCAGCACTCATGGGAGAGGGCAAGAGACACCACTGCTTTTTGTGTGGCTGACCAAGACCAGTGCCAGCCTCTCAGGTCAGTTTTTCCAGGGAGGGTGTGGCCAATGTCTTGTCTGGAATAAATTAGCTCTGTTTGAGGGACAAAAATGGCAGAGATGCAGCGATGGAAAAGCCCAACCCCAACACATCACAACCACTGGAATCAGGAGGAGCAGTGGGGTCAGGAGCATCTGGCAGAGCAGAAGGCAGGAGCAATGAGTGATAGAAGTGTGTGAATTACCTTGACAAGTGGTGTTCAAAGACAGAAACAGTAGAGTATCTCTTCCCAGGTGAAGCTGGAAGATTAAATATTGCCTCATGATGAGTAAGTGAGGTCATGGGAAGGCCTCTGCTGGCAGATCTAGTGACAGTGCTTCAAACATAAACATTTGTGGGGATACCTTTAAATGCTGATGCTTTCCTCCTCTCTGGGAAAACACTGAAAATAGCATTTCCTAGCCCAGAGCCACTGAGCAGGAGTAAGCAGTTGCAATCTGTTGACACTGCATGCTAAAAGCCACAATCTCTGTCTGGCAAGCGAGCAGAGGTTTTAAAGTTGGAGGGTGAGGTAAATAGGCAGGATTGGGTGCTTTGGTCTTTAATTTGTATTCAGTTTTAATAACATTTAATTGATTTTTGAAGTATTTTTGGCGCTTTCAAATAATTTGTAATGGTCTTTCAGAGCTTTAGATATAGAGCATCATATTTCCAGTTAAAGATTCATTATTCAATTAATGCAGCTCAGTCAAGTCCTGATAAATATGAGCACCATCAGAGCTATTTTTGTTTCCTGATTCATTTCTCCAACAGGACTGAGGAAACATGGCCTTGAACCATGTTTCTAATGGTGAACTAATTTCCTGCTGAATAGAAACAAGGAAGAGAATTTTCTGCATATATTCTACCAAGGATTCTACTGCATAATACAGAGATTAATAATATCATTACATTTCTCCCCCTTCCAAACACCTTACTTGACTTTACTAAGCCACACACTCTGAAGTAGAAAGCCAAACACTGAACAGAAATAGTAGCTAACATATAAAAGGAAGATTAAGAAAAGAAAAATAGCGTTCTTAGCTCTTTTTCGGCTGTACTGTTTTTATAACCAAAAATCAACCTCTGTTTCTAAACAATTTATGTGCTGTTTGGCTATTAGCATTGCTGCCATTTAAAGCTCTCTCCTTTTTCTTCCCTCTCCTCTCACCCCTAGTATTTCATTTTTATACCTGTCATGAAATGGTCGAGGTCGGAAGTCAGCACAGAGTGCATCATTTGTACATTGTGTCTCTTTTCCTCCTGTGCCTCTGCTGCCAGAGAAATTGAACTTTCATCCATTAAAAATCCATTTATTGTGTCTTGACTTCACTGAACTAAAGAACAGGACATTTCATCAAACAGTACAGTTTAAAATCAAATTAAATTGTACTAGTACTAGCCAGAAAATGTGACATGATAAAGACCCCAACCATTTAAAAAAGTCTTTTTAAAGTCCTTCCTGATTTCACTTACTGGTACTTCCACATGTCCTTTAAGGTTCAAACTGGTCAGTGATTCAAGGACTTGCCATGGGACACCAAAAAGGACCCCTTTTGTCTTTTTCTTTCCTTTTCCTTCTTTCCATAAAGCAGGTGGTAAGCACTTCTTACAGATTTGTGCTCCCTCAGATTTGATGCCTGCGAGCTGAGTCTGGGTGTAAGTGGTCCCCAGTTGTGGTGTCCCTTCCTTTGAGATAATCCTGTATGTTGGACATCACTGGCACTACAGAACAGCCATCTACAGTGATGACTTGTGTTGGAGTAACTCAGTAGCAAACCCATGAAAATCAGGACACACTTGCCCAATGGCCTTTCAGCTTGCTTAAACACATCCCCCCAAAAATAGGGGGTGCCTTATATGTTCTTCTGTAACAACCTGCTCCCTTTATTGCCATATGTACCCACAGCTTGTAGGGGAGAGCCTCCCTAAATATGGTTCTTATCCCAGTTGCATTTTCCACAATGCTGATGTGCCACAGGAATCAGGGAAGCTGGAGTTCTGCAGATGGATTATAGAATTAAATTGTGCAACTTGCAGGGCTACATATGTGCAGAGTTTCCTGGAGTCCAAGAATGAAACCAGGGGCTGAGAAAACACCCGTCTTCCAGACCCCAGTGCACGGGCAACAGCTGGAATTTGCACGGCTCCTTATTCAATTAATATTCAGGAGCCACTATTGCATTTTCCCAAGAGCAAAGAGACAGTAAAAGCAAGCTGCTACGTCTGGCTCCACTGTTTGTCCTCCCCCTTGTGCAGTGTTGGGTTGTTTGGTTGGTTGTTGGTAGTGTTTTGTTCCTATTTTAACCTCTTATAAATATGTGTTACATTCGGCAAAGAGGCAACTGGGGACTGAGAAGAGAGCAGCCAAGTGGTTTTTCAGAAGCCAAGAGACACAAGCATGTTTGAAGTGAATTGCACCAGATTTTTGTTCAGATGGGAGATGCTTGATTTGGTTTTTGTTTGACTTGTTTCCATGTGTAGTAAACTGCTGAGATGCTTGTTTGTAAGATCTTTCTAAGGTATGGTTTGGGTTTACAGTCTAACCAACAACCAGAGAAAGGCTTACTACAGTGATAAATATTTATTTGGATATAATGCTCACAAAGTTTTTAAAATGTAATCAACAGATTCAATACAAATAAGTCCTCACTGCCTTTCATTTTTGAAAAATGAGGTATATCTTTGCACTTTTGGACTGTATTGTATATTCTGAGTGGAAGATTATTACAAAATGATATTTAGAAAACACAATTAATAGACCCTTCTTATGTTTACACGTACATAACAGGTGTCCATTCTCTTTGTGTGCAGAAGGAAAACAGCCAGTGTGATGGTTTTTGTGGCTCCCAAGCTGCTCAAATAGAAGATCAGGACAGGGAATGTATTCCCTTACGGTGCTTTCTGGACTGAGGCATGGTCTGGCCCTTGAATTATGTGTAGTACACAGGCTTCAGAAGAGCTGATTCTCTGGCAACATGCTTTTTTTCCTGCTTAAGGCCAGTCCTGAGAAAGAGAGGTGAAAGTTACTAAATTTCATAGCTTGTTACTGACTGTCTTCAACGGACAAGTTCAGCCTAGAAATCATTTACCATTTCTTTCAAAGTGACTGAAAGCTAAAAGAAGGTTGTGGAAGTTGTTTTTAGTTTGCAATCAAAATGAGAAGCTTGGGGGACTCTTGGTTGCTCTTTTTCTGACCCACCAATATGAGGGCAGTGACAGTGGGAAGCACAACTGTATTTTTTTATATATTTTGTGATGAGTCACATCAAATAGAAGCTTTTAATCATTCACTCCAGCATAGACTGAGGAGATGCAGATCAACGGTCTTGGCTTTAGTGTTTGGCTTTGTGATTTCAGGACATCCATGCACACCAGTTGCATCATTTTAATGGCAAACCAGTTCTTTTTTCTGGTAACTCATCATGGTTTAAATAATCTATTTTGGTTTCTATTTGTATCCTTTTTTCTATTTTGACAAATAACGGTTGTAGTGTTCAGCTTTGTCATTGTCATATAAATGATATAACAATTGCTTGAGAATACCCATACGTTTTTATTGCTGCGTGTGAATGTTAATAACAACATTGCAGAATGGCACGGGGAAGGTTTAGCAGAATAATGTTTGCATCTCCTCTAGTAAAATATTGTACCATAGTACAATTCCTGGATAATAAAGCCACAGATTCCCTTATCTATCTGTGTCATGGTAATGAATCATGTACAGAGCTCCTAAATAGAAGGTCTGTGTTACATCCATGATATGGATAGATAGAATCTTAACTCTTCTATATATTGAAGGGTTATGATTCATCCAATGCCTGAGAAAATTAGTGCCATCCCCAGAAATTCCAGCTCTTGCTTCCCATGATTGAAGTGGTATCATGGGCTTCTTGATCATATATTGAAATATGTGTGTATGAAGCAAGCAGCAGGCACAGAGCTGAAGTGGAAAGAGTTGGAAGTTTGAAGTATTTTTGAAGTTGGAGGGATCAGTGTCTGTGCCACCTTTTCTGTATGGGAGAGTCAGGCTTCACTTATGCCTAATGGCACCACTAGGGAATAAATAATGTTACAAAGAAAATTTTGTATCAAGTCCAATTGAAAAAAAAAAATCATCTGTTTCCTCTAAGGAAATACACTTTATTTCCTAAATAATTTCCTCCTTCTCCAGGAATTTTTCTGCAGGATGCTGATATATAGACCATTAAGTAATGTAGGTTGGGAACTCGGGGCTCATCTTCTCCAAACCCTAAATCAAAGCAGATCCAATGAGATCAGGATGCTCGGGGACTCGTCATGCCATCACACACAAAAATTCCAGGAGCAAAACACCAGATTAATTCTTTTAATTCCCTCTTGTTAGTAATATGTTGTTGTCATACTTTTCTTCTTTGTTTTAGTTTGAGAGGGTATTAATGTGTGTCTGAATGGGATTAAACATGTATAATCTTGCAGTGACTGATGATTTAGGAAATAGTTGTTTTCTTCAGCTAGAAGGTTTTACTCCTGAAAAATGCTCTTAGTATTTTTTGAAAACTTAGTCAAAATCTTAGAGTTAAAATTAGGTAACCAAATATTTTTTGCTAAAAAAATCTATCAAGTATTAATTTCAATCGCTCTTTAGAAGAACATAAAAACCTCAATGAGACACCTACCAAGAATAAAAGAACAAGTTCAGGCACTTTATGTGTTTAAAATTCCTCCTTATTTTGTTTTGAGATGGCAGGAATGTGGGATAAATCAAAAGCCTAGAGTCTGAACCAAACCTGACTCAGGAGAGAGTGAGATGGCAAGGCAGGAGTAGGACAAGACATGGGAAACCATGGCAGAGCTCCTGCCCTTTTCCTTCTCCATTCCCTAGAAAGCCAGAACTGTGACAAAACAACCCAAAACAGCAAAGCCATAGGAGGTTGCACCCTGCCTTTCACCTTTTATCTTCCCTGGCCCACTGCAGACAGTGAAGAGTTCAGTATTTGTGTGGTTCTTCTCTCCTAGGAAATCTCAACAGTCAGGAAAACAATCTTAGCTCTTTTAACACTAATGAAAGTTGAAGGCAGTAAACAAAATCATGGAGTAAGTCATCCAGTGCTGACATGTCTTTTGGAAGCAAAGAGCCTTTCATTCGAAGATGTGAAATAACATTTCCATCGTGTTTTTGCTCGTCTGATAATTAGAAATGATTTAGGACAGCAGTGATGGTGCCCCTAATGGGCACCATGTGGGTGTTAATAAAAGGAAGAATACATTAAATGTAGTGATTTGTGATTGGGCTGATGGGGTTAATATTTTCTTAGAATATAGCCAGCCATTTTTCTTCCAAGTAGCAATGTAATGTAATTATAAGTACCTTAGTAGATGGACTCAATTGCTCCTATCATGAAAATTAATTTCAGGAACATGCTGAGGCTTTCTTTCGTTTCTTCTTTATTTCCTACACTGTGCAGGGGGTAGCAGACACATACAAATGAAATTATGTTTGAGCAGACCTCACAGAGGCCTGGCCAATTCTTATGAACAACTGAAATTGAAATCTGTGGGAAAAGAGAGCATTTCTTTTTACATTCCTTGACATATTTTGCACCTGTAAAACTCCCAGTTTTCTCACTTACTCTTTCAAAGCACTTGGCAAAGCTAGACACATATCTCCAAATTATGAGGGAAAAATGAAATATGCTGAGTTTTCCCAAAATGTTTTCTCGGAAGTAACTGAGCTATGATTGCAGCTTTTCCAATAAGTTTAGCCAAGCTTTATAATCAAGCTTCTTCAGCACATGTAAATGTTCTTGCTGTAGTATTTCTAAGCACTGGAATACATAAATAATATTAATGATAATCTCGATAATAATCTTTTATGTTTTCCACTTTATTGCATGTAAAAATACAAAAAATGTAACTGAAATTTATAGTCTAGGGATATAAATCTCTAAATTTTTATGCTAAGTGAAAGTCTAATGTATAGAACAGTTACAAAGGTTTGTGAAGAATAAAAGGACAAAAATCTACACTTAGTTATATTTTGAGCTTTCACAAGTAACTTTAGCCTTGAAGAACTTAATGAAATTAAATCAAATAGGACTCTCAGCCATTGCTGGGAAAACATACACAAATATAGAGAGATATCAGCAACATGAAAGTGTTGGATTGCTGCTGTGTGGTTTGAAACCTTAATTACCAATACTCATTAGCAGATATACATCTGACCCATTCAGATTTAAAGCAGCTAAAAATAAGTCTTAAAACCGTGGATGATGAGGAATGTACAACAGAATGAAGTAGTGAGTCTCGGTGTGTTTGAAGGCAGTTTGTAACATGCTTTTGAACCCAGAGCAGACACCCAGGTTTGGGATTTTTAGGTGTGAAAGTTGGTCTCGATTTGAGCCAGTGGTGTAAATCCATATTTGGGCAGAATTTCAACGGCAGGTTTTGTAACAGTTTTACACATCTTGTATTCTTCAGAGAATTTGCTGTCTGTGCTTCCTAAGCATTAATATTTCCTGTTATTGCGGGCTGTAGTGTTAATGAAAGGAAAAGAAATTCTGAGGATTCCTTTCCAGAGAGTCATTTGCGTGGTGAGGGAGGGAGAAACACAAATATACTTGCAAGTCGAGGCAGAACTATGCTGGAGTTCATCATTCCCTTTCCTTTGGTTTTCTGGAGAGGTACTTAATGGTGTTTGAACATGACTGTATAGTGCCATTAATGTAACAATTTTCATTTGTACAGTGCAACACCAGAAAGATAATCTCTGTGTTAAGTACTTTTCCTTTATAATCCCCGGAGAGTCAGAACTCTAAAAGCAAATATTGTATTTACCATAGATTGTAAAAGGGGAAGAAATGAGGCTAAAATGCAAAGCAGCAGGGATAAAATAGAGTTCCTTCTGGATGTCTGCAGTGGTGCTATGAATATACATTTACTCACTGTTATGCTTTTTATATTATCTCTAATTTGAAATAAACAACATGATTACAGATTAGATCAATCATGGCTTCAGTATTTCTGGCCAAAGCTAGAAAAGCCTGGATGTGCTAGCTACGAGTGTAATCGAAACAGAGATTGTTTCACTGTTGGTGATTTGTTTAAGGATTTTAATTTACAGTAATGAGTGTCTTTCTCTGCATTGTAACCTGGCTCCCCATGTCTCCCTTTGGAAAACAGTTGCTGCTTGTATATACCAGTGGAATGATGATGCAAGGCACTAAACAACAAAACAGAGCAGCTGAATGCTGCTGCCTGGCATCTCTTCCAGAATAGAACTGAGTGGCAAAATTGATGCCTCGCTGTCCTTACTTTGATTTGTGCGGGAGCTCTGGTGGGAGCTCAGCCACAGTTGGCGGCTGGGGGATAGGGAAGCTGAGTGTTTTTCAGAATTCATCAAGTAAACAGATAACTAGTTCACTCCAGAGGACAATTCTGCCTTGGCTACTGGAAGGATTCAAGGATAAGATGACTTTTTCCTGCATATGACTCGTGTGTTTCTTCTTATGAAGTTAAGCAAAGGAGCGATGGCAGCTGGAGAATATCACAGGTACTTGAAAGCAATTTGACAAAAACAGTCAAGAGAAAAGAGATCAACAGTTTACAGCATATTTATTTTTGGGTAGTAGTTATTCAGACTGGAGGGGAGCTGTTGGGAATTCAAGCAATGTTCAAAAATGCTAAAAAATGGTGCTAGAAACCTGATGTTCAAACACTTTGAAGTTGCTGTCATTTAATCTGGTTTCGGAATCCTGCCCAGAAATGATGCAATAATAAGGGACAGCTGCCGTGGTTAACTCTCTTATTGGTGTATTTTTAGTGGAATAATTAGTTTAATGATGAACAAATGCATTAAATGGAAATAAAAGGTGTGTTAAGGACAATTCAAAAAGAATGATAGGAAAAAAAAAAACCCTGTGAATACAAAGGAAAGTAGAGGAATATGGGGTAGTGTAGAGAAGAAAATCTGGTCAAACTTACAGAACGTTCTTTGAACGTCCAGAAAAATAGGTTTGGTTGCTTGCTTCAGATGGAAAAATGATGGCTTTTCCCTTCAGTTCCCTCCAGGGGATGGAAGCTTTCCATGCTTTCAGTGCACATCTAAGGAGCTTGATGGACTTCCTCTTTGAGGTGCCTGGGAGCCTCGACCATATGTCAGGGTCATCTTTCTTGTGGGCAGCTCACTTGGTACTGAGAGTAAAAGTCTGTTATTCCTAAAAGACTATTATTCCTGCAATCCAAAACTGGAGATCTTTGTCTGAATTCAGGGACTCCTGCAATCAACAGGATTTTATTCTTCTTTTCAGGAGGCTGTTAGACTGCCACTGCTTGAAACCCATGCTTAGTTTGCTCGTTGATAGTTCAACAGTAATTGTATTTACGGTTCATTTTGCTTGGATGCTCGTGACTCTAATCTTTCCACAGTGTCAGTGGCGCAGTTCAGCTCTGATGTACGTGTTCATCGTCCTGCTAAACGGAAAATCCCATTGCAGATTTGATTTCTGTCATCTCTAGGAGTCTTAGGAGAAAGGATGCTGTAGATGTTCTGTGGAAAAAGAGTGGGTGGTATGAAGTAGAAATACAGGTTGTGACCATATCTTCAATCTTCTCCACTGTGTAACTGTAATTTAGATGTGAATCTATATACGTGAAACATTTAATCATGTAACGCACCTCTCTTTGCTAAAGGAATGAGGTATTGGTTATAGAAACACCAAGGTGTTGCACAATTCTACTTGGAAGTGTAATAAATGGCACAGAAAGCTGAAACAGTCAAACAAATCCAAGTAGCTGCAGTGTTACACACTTCTGTTTGATTTTTCAATGAGACACCTAGAATGACATCTTTTCTTTTATAAATGCCAAGAAGGATTTTCATGGAGAGCACTGTAGAACAACACAAGTCTTTCCATTTCACAGGACTTTGCACCAAGTAGGAATATTAGTCGGCTACTCAGAGGGAAGTAGAGCAGATGAATTAAATCTTCACTTCATTTCTGTTGAGCTTCAGCAACTGAACTTTAATGCTTTTTAATTATATTCCTTACCTGGTTGGTGAGAGGGACTATATTAAACCACAAATACCTTAACATCTGGGGCTCATTTGTTGCAAAATGAACACCATCTTCTTTAATTCCCTATTTCTCTCTCTCTCTGTTCTTACAATATTTGTGTTGTAGTGATTCCCCTTGTTAATTTCAATCTATCCAGTGCTGTATTGGAAAGAAACATTTCAGTTGCATGATTTAATGCTTTTAAGTTGTCTTGGCTTTGCTGACTCATTGGTCAACCTTGAAAAATCATAACAGTGCAAGCATTGCAATGCCAGCAGAGGACTAGCAGGTTGCGCAGGGGACTCTGTTACTGATTAGTGTCATTTTTTTCCTAGTTGAAAGAGCTATTGTGTTTAAGGCCATGAGATTTAGAATTAGGAGTAATTAAAAACCAAGGCTGCTGCCTTTATATTTTTTTAAATATGAAGGGCCCCAGGAGTCGCTGTAGTCATTAGAAAATCCTATTCTCGTGCTAAGCCTGTCCTTATAAGCAGTTCTGTTGTTGGCTTTCCTGAATGTAAAGTGGGATCTTGTTGAGAGTGGATGATGAGAGGGGGTAAAATATCGTTAAGGCAGGGCAGAAGAGCAGAAGAAAAGCATGTGTGTGTGTGTGTCTGTCTGTCTGTCTGTCTGTGTCTCTGTGTGTAGAATTGGAGGGCAGATATTTAGTGGTCGCATGGCTGCTTTGTAATGTGTCCTTAGCAACTGGCTTTCTACTCTAATGGGAAAAATAGATGGTGGGAAAGCATTCAAGGAAAGTGGGTCACAGTTGATCCATGACCTAAAAGGAAAAGTGGGGGAAGGGAATAATCAGCTCAGATCATTAATGAGGTGAAAATTTATCCTTATAAAGCTCATTCATTGCACTGGGAAAAATTGCTGTTCTGGTGTCTTGGCTATGTGATAGAAAACGCAGCTCCCACTCTCTGAAAACACAACAATTGCTCCGCGGCTTTGTATTAAAAGGGAAAAAAAAGAAAAAAGTTGTTTGTTTTAAACACTCTCCAGGAACACAATGATTAGACATGACAGTTTGGCTGTGGGGCCTTCCTTTCAGTTCAGGAAAATGTAGAACAGAGCTGAGCTGTCCTTTCCTAGTAAAAATGAGGTCATTTGTAAAGCTTTGTGTACATTTCTGCAGCACTCGTGGAACAGAGCTCAGAAAAACAACTCTCCTGAAGCCTCGCTCCTACCTCCACCAGTGCTCCCATTTTTAAGAAATGCAGGCCCTTTGACCACATAAGATGAGGAATCAGAAGCTGTGATTTAGACGAAATGGCTCCTCAAGGATGTATAGTTTTGATTTAACTGTCAGTGTGCTGCCGTTGCTGACTCCGAGGTTTTGCAGCTGCGTGTGGCTACGGGGAAGCTCCTTGTAATCTGTTCCTTCTCCAAGTGAGCTGTGTATGTGCTCTGAAACAAGCAAAAGTACTCTGTCAGGCTTGATTATTCTCTCTGTTACATATGCAATGTATTGTATACATTATATTCGCTAATCCCTGTTGTTCATAAAAATGCCCCAGGCAATTAAAATTTATCGAATAATAATTTGTTTTATGTAAAAGCTAATACTAATTTTCATACCCAACTATTTTTCTCTTACCAATCAAATGCTATGTAGCTGCTAATATTTCAAGGTAGTTTTAATTAATGTGTCAGCCTAGTGCAACTCTATGGAAGAATGCATCATTGAATTAAATAAGAAAGGATAGCAAGGCATCTACTGGATAAATGCCTAGAAAATATAGAGTAATGAGACCTGAGCTGGCACATTAGAGTCACATTTCCTTCTACCTTGAAACTTCAGGGAATACATTCCCATTCTGTCCAGGAATCCCCGAGATTCTCTGACCTTCTTAGCAGAGCAGCAACTGTTTCAGCCAACTGTATTGATATTCAGTTCAGTCATGGAAAGATGGAAGCATAGACAATTAAAGAAGCTTTAAAGATCTTGGGCTCATTAATGAAGGTGCTTGGTAGAAACTAGTGAATTAAAAATTCCTGACTTTGTAAGCTAAGTGAACTCAGACCTGCTCTGTCCCCTTCTCCCCTTTATTTCTTAACTGTCTGTTAAAATAGTCTGTGAATTTTTCATGTTTCCTAACATATGAAAATAGTAGGAAAAACATCTGGGCTTACTAATAAAATTAGGTCTGTTACTTAGAAAGCAGGCCGCAGTGTTTGAGGCCTCAGAGATGCTCTTGCAATGCAAATAGTAATAGTGGCTTTGGAAAGTACTTTACTTCTGCTGTATTTTGTAATATTCAATCACTTGAAAAATTAGAATTACATCAAGTTAAAAGAAAAAATATATAATGAAAGGGTAATTCTTTTTTTTCTTCTTTAATAATATAATGGTTCATCATTTATGTAGTGGTTTCCTCTGAGTGTTTTAGAATTCTTTGTTGGGATGGGATCATAATTCAAAGATGAGGGAGATAAGCACAGCAAAGAGAAAAGACTTAGGAAAGAGTGTGGCTGAGAAAGAGCTTTTTTGTTGCATAGTTCTCTGCTCTTTACCATTAGACACACTTCCCAGCCTTGCTCTTCTATTAGGTTTCATCTTCTCTGAAGGATGCTTATAGCAAGGAAACTGATGTGCCTTAAAATAATCTGTGAGTAATACCCCTCTCAATGAATTTGAAATTGCTCGAGTGAAGCTCTGTGCTCGGTGTTCAGAGCTGACCTGCTGCCCAGCTGGTGGCTGCCTATCCTGAGTGATTGTGTGGGCACAGGGCACAGATATCCTTCCCTGCCTTAGACCAGAGTGAGCACAAATCCACAGCTCTCCAGTGGTGGCAGACAGAATGAAAATTCAGGCTTCATCATTTCTTTCTCCATATCTCTTACTTACAGTGACAAGCCCAGCAGGTTCAGCCTTCAAATCATTAAAATAAATGCTCATATTATTAAAATCCCATATTTGATGCTTGGATTCCCCTCGGTTTCTTGTATCAGGCAGCTGAGACGTGAGCTTCAAGTCTGTATTCTTCCATTGCCAGCATCCTGGTCCCTCCACCTGCCCTGGGGCAGGTTCTTCCCTTTTTCCATCTGTTGAGGGAAGGTGCCTATGACCATACAGAGAGGAGTTATATGGAAAAACAGTTGGAAAAGGGCTAGAGATCTTAGGGAACCACATGGTGTTACTAATCCTCCAGCTTTCCAAAGACTTGTCATCACAAATAAGAGTTTTCCCCTTTCAGGGGCAGGAGGGAAAGAGAAAAAAGAAGGAAAGAAATTAACCCTGTGGTGTGATGACAGAGATTTCTATAAATCACACTGTGTTTCACACTGCTGCTAACAGCCAGCCAAACCTGAGCTGGCCAAGTTTCCACAGGTCGAGTATGTTACAGGGAGCTTAAAAACATATCCATGACTGTTTAGCTACTTTTTCTCTTGCACAAGGGTATTGGAGTTAGGAGTCTTTGTAAACTGTGGGGTGGTCAAAATTAAGTGGATGGTATTCCTGTTTTCTTTTCCCATCTTCTCCTTTCCCTTTTCTTCTGTAAAGGTGTCAGCAAGTCCCTAAGACCTGGGTTTGTTTTTGCTTTTGAATTAAATTTCCAGAGCAAATAAATATCCAATAGGATAAGATTTTAACCAAAAAATAGGGTTTAGAAGTTATTACATAATTTTAAATTTTTTATACTGCAATTATTTATGATGACCTCTAAAACATGGGGTTTTGGCAACTTTTCAAGCTGTATTTTCCTTTCCATTTGGCAAAACAATTCCGAATGGCACCCCTCTTTTGTTTTCCTAATGCTGCATTTGCACAGTGTGTCCTTCAAACTCACAATTAAAAGATCTTTGAAGTCAGAAGAGTCCCCTTAAATGACTGCCATATGACTTGGGAAATGTGTGTATGTGTGTGTGCTAGGGCATATTTTTCTTAGAATTTTTCAGGGTATGTTTATTAGGAAAATTTAAACCAGTTTTTCTCATTTTGTTTGTTTGAATGATGCTTTTAAAGGGCGAGTTGCTCCTTCCCTAATTATGTTTAGTTGTTTATTTTCTTGTGAGCTTCAAAAGAATAGCAAAACCGACAGAGCAAAATATCTTATTTGCAATAATAGAGAAAAAATAAAGGACTAAGTAAAATCTTAAGCTATAATGAGGGTTTACTTTAAAGATTCAGACTTCTTGTTGAATACTTGTCTGCCAGTGCCACTACTGACCTTTTGTATATCAGGTCTGTCTTTGGACATAAAAGTAAAACTGTTGGTAATCCAAAATACAAAGGAAAATTAATCCTTTGAAGATGCTAGAAAACACATTGCAATGGAATTTAGATATTTCAGTAAGTGAGAAATTAAGACAGCTTGGCCTGTTTTGCAGTGCAGGCAATGTGTTCCACAAAGCACGCGTGGGGTTTTTTTCATTAAAAAAAATTGCTCAGTATTGTCTTCACATCCAGTTTCTTTTCTTTAATCTACAAATCATGGTTGCACATCTGGTGGGTCCTGGTTCTGCCACCATTTGGCCCTGGCAGAAGTGTGACTATCTTGCCCCTGTGAAGTTGAAGCTAGACTCAAGTTTTGCTCATTATTTTGTCTTCCACAAAGCTGGCAGGACTACTTGTCCTTTTACGTAGAATCAACTACCACTAATATTAGGCTTTGGAGGTTTCCCCCCTCCCCCCAGAAGCTCTAGAGTGAGTATGTGGAAAACTCACTGGGGAAAATCACTTTCTAACTATTGACATTTTAGTAGAAATCTAATGAGGTACTTAGATTTTTCTCATTTGTTATATTGAGGAGCAGTTAGAAAATAATCACAAAAAAGGAAACTTTTGGATTTTTTTTAAGCTTCCTTGTACTACAACTTAGGAAAAAAACCCTCTATTGATTTTGTTGTTTTCCAGCAATCTGATCAGAGCTGAGGTGTGCTCTGCAGAAAGACTGGGCACTTTTTCTACTCCCTTTTCTGCCCCCTAAAACCTGTCTGGACAAAGATGACTTCACCCTGGAGAACTGGGAAGTGTTTTCCAGACAACATTCATGTTTGGCTTTACTAAACAGAATTTAGACAAGACAGGAGAAACAGAGGTGTTTTGAGGAGAGGAGGGGAAAAAGAGCAAAAAAAGTCTGCCCCCAACCCCACTCTCCAGCTATATTTTTCATTGAAATGGCAAAGTCAGCTTGTTTCCTGTCCTGCATGCAGACGTTTGGTTCAGCTACAGCTTCATAAGTTTATACTTCCAGTAACAGTTGAGAGTTTCCCCACAATTCCTGAAGTTTTCCCTGCCTGCATGCTTTAACATCAGACCTTCGGAGAGATAAAGATTTTCTTTTTGGTTTGCTTGTATGTTTAAGATTTCACCTTCCTCTGCTGCTGAACCAAGCCAGATCCTGATTTTCTGTTTAATCATTTAATCTGTAGCCCCTCTAACACTCTTCTAATATACCAGAACCCTGTTTTCAAAGACAGAGGAGGAGATGGGAGGATTGACACTCCCTGGAAGAGTTACATAGGCAGGCAAGGGATTGAAATTTCCAAGGCCAAGTAGTGGCATGAGAAGAAATAGGACCAACCTCTAGCACCTCTTGGTTGTCCACACAGAAGCAATACTGCCTCCTGAATAGGCAGTGAATATCTTAGCTTATTTTACCCACCTACAAAATTTTCTCTGTGGTTCTCTGGGGTAGGATCGCCCCACTCCTGCCCTCCTCCTGATTTCTGATAAACTGCCAAAATGAGCCCTCGAGTACAGGTGTAGCCAAACTCTTTCCCCTTCCCCTGGCAGGCTGGAAGCCCACCCTGGCCAAATGAAGAGCTTGACTCGTTGAAATAAAGCAGGATGAGCTTCATTTCCCTCTGTTCTGCAGCAACCCGCTTTGTCACCTCTTTGACCTCCAGTTCACCAAAACCGTTCCATCTGTGGGGAAGAAAAAAGTTGGCCACAGCCCTTCACAGATGACTGGCAGCTCCTCCAGCTTTTACAGGCTCAGATAACACATAAACAGGTCAGGACCACACCATGCTGTCATCTGGAGTGCTCACGGCTGCTGGCCCGGCAGTATCACGTTAAAGTCATCATGTATCAAGATGTGGTGGAGCAGCCGCCCCGGTGTGAGCACGAACGACACCCGCGGGCTCCGGGGGCCGTGCTGGTGCGCGCTGCTCGTGTTTCCACTGAGGTCGGCATCTCTGAACAGCCCGTGCAGCTGCATTGGCGCGTTCTGAAATCGCAGCTTCAAAGTGCCTGGTGAAGCAGATCCTTCCAGCCCCGCGCTGTAAGGAAACAAGAGTCACACCATGCAGGAGTGCTGTCTGCGTGTGTCAGCAAAGTGCCTTTTCAGCCTGCTAGCTGAGCGCAAAATTTTCAAGAAGAATTGAGAAATTAAATTTTGAATCTGCATCTCTTATGTTTGTTAGGGACTCATCATTTTACATAGATACAACATTCCACTGTGTGTCTTGTATCATCTATACACACAATTTCATATTAACTTTTTTAATATTGTCTTCCCCTGTTTGGAGGGATTTTTTTCTCTCTTTTTCTAGACAGGTTATACATATGCTAATAGAAATATGCCTATTATTTGAAGCATAGTTCTGCTTGTCAATGAAGCTTCATTAACACCGTTATCACTGCCTGACATTTATCTTATAATTTTCCAGAGTTGACTGTTACATCTCCATGGAAACCCAAATTGCAATTGAAACAAGTGAGATAATAAAGGCATCCACAGAGGATTGACAGTATGCAAGCCCACAGTGTTTGCAGGCTACATTTGTTTATAGTTCCTTAGATAAATCCCTTGCAGTGGAGATTTTTATTACCTGTCTCCTATCTTTCCATGACTACTGCTTATTGCAAGGTTTAGAGCAACGCTTTTTTTAATTTTGCTTTTTAATTAGAGCAATAAATTTTATTGGACTCAGCAAGGGAGGCATTGAAGATGTAAATTCTAAAGTGATTTTTCTGGAATGAAATATGAAGATTTTTATATATGAATTTGGCACTATGTAGACTAAGACATTGTTTATGTTGATATGGTAGAGGTTTTTTTTAGGAGCCAAAACTTAGGATCATGGACTCTTTTGATTTACTGAGTCTTTCAGTATGCAAGAAGGATCTCTTTTTTTTCTGTACCTAAGGACTTTAGCTCTCTTAAGTTCGTGACTCTAAATCAATTTAGATGGTGCCTCAAAGCAAAGAGTCATGAAACTGGAGTGGGTCCAGAGTGAATTAATCTGAAATTAATTTGATTTTGAAAGGCTCCATCTGGCAGTGTTTGGAAAAGGCATTTAGACAGATATATAAACAAATGATCATCTGTATTCTATATGCCAGATGTGGTGTCAAAAAAATGAAGAAATTATTTTAAAAAAGGAATAAGCTGAGGGGGATTTTGCTGTAATGATGCTCAACTTGTTGAAATCACAATTGCATCACACTTTGGACAATGGTCTTTTCTTACAGTCAGATTTGTAGAAGGAGAGAGCATGGCTGAGCTTGATAGGATTTTTTTATTTAAGTAAGAAAATTGAATGTCACAGCTTCTTCTAATGGTCTATTTGAGATCTAACCAAAACTGGCTAAACAAAATTGGCCTTAAAATGAACAGGGCTGTGATATTCCATTCCCTTTTTAAGGAAGTTATTTAGGTAAAGCAGCCATGTCAGGCATGAGCTCTTGGCCTCCTTCTCTTTGGATATGGCTTTTGGGCCTATGAAAATGATTCCCTGCACTTTGTGGAGGTCAGCAGGGACTGGGCCTGAACATGTGTGTACGTGCACATATGGGTGCCAGTCCTGAAAAACACTGGACTATAAATTAATTCTTGCAATAATCAGTTAATTTTAGCACACAGAAATGGCTGTATTTCAAATCACATATTTGCAGAACACCTTTCCCATGCCCTCCCTCTCAACTCCAGGACAGAGTTTGCCATAAACTAGATAAGACCTTGCAAACCTCATAAGAACTTGCAGATGATTGCCAGCCTGGCTACAAACATTGCTGAAATAGTCATGTCAGTAATTATCAAGTAAAAGAAAAAAATTTCGAAGCTTTCATTGCTGTCTTTGAAGTCTTTTGGAGGGCAAAGAAAGAAGGGAATTGAGTAACAACTTTATAAATTTGGAGCAGTAAGTGTTTGGAATAGGGAAGGACTGAGGTTGTTGACAAGAAAACAGATGGTCCTACGTGTCCTGAATTTTAAAAACCTCGTACTATTCTAATTCAGTTGTTGACATGTCGCAAATACATAAGCATTTGGGTGTAATCAAATACTGTTGTGCTTTTTAAAAAATAATACAGATAAATGTTTCCTGCCACACAGAAAGAAGTGTGCTTCATTGCAAATGTGTGTAATCAGCGAGGAAAGGCGTTAATAATCCATACCATTAATACTGAGCCGTCAGCTACTCCAAGTTCAACTTCATGTGAAAAAGTGCATCAGTCCATGCTCCAAAACTATAATGGACTTGTTCAGGTGCACAAGTTTGCTCTGATGTTACTGTCCAGCTTACAGTGATGCGGAGAGAAAAACGTCCTTTTCAACTAGAGAGTCCCTTTTAGGTAGAGCACAGAGCTTAATGCCCCAAACACATTATTAGCAAAAAGGTTGTTGAGGAGCACAACAAGAGTGGGACAGTAAGTTGCAGTAGTTACCATAACAGAGGTTAGTTTAGACACAGCAAAATTATAAATTAGAAGCTTTTGTTCTTACTTAACATCCCAGGTCAAAACCAGATGGGCAGATTCCCATCTGGGAGTTGGTCAACAGAAAACAGATATTTGAAAGTCATTACTTATATTTGTTGAACTTTTTCATGGGGTATATAGTGATAGAACAAGGGGGAATGGCCTTAAGCTGGAAGAGGGCATGTTTAGTTAAGTATAAGATGTGAATCTTTTATTGTGAGGGTGTTGAGGCACTGGCACAGGTTGCCCAGAAAGGCTGTGTCTGCCCCATCCCTGAAGGTATTCAAGACAAGGATGGGGCTGAGAGCAACCTGATCTAGTTAAAGGCTCCACTGCCCATGGCAGGGGAGTTGGAATGGATGGTCTTAAAGTCCCTTCCAACCCAAACCATTCTGTGATTCTCTGTCTTAACTCTCATGGGACTTCTCTTAGAAATGCTCCTACCTTACACCTGATGAAGAGAGTCCCAATCTTGTTTAAGCATTTAATGTAGGGAACAAATTCTGCCCAGAAAGCAAAAATGAATTATTGGGTAGTTGCCTAAGCTGAGCTTTATGTTGCAGAACATTATTGTTTACCAGACATCATCAAGCCTTGAACTATTTATATCCCAAAGTCTACAGCAGCCTGGAAGAACATCAGTTGGGGCTTACATAGGCTCTTAGTTTATATCTTCAAGTACATATTTTCAGTGATTCTTATCATGTATCCCAGAAATTTGTGATTCTCCTCTGTACTTGAATAAGAGGGGAAATTAATTCAAAGCAGTCAGGGTGGGGTGGCTTTGACTTTCTTCATCCCTTGAAGGGCAGGCATCTGTCACTGGCTGTTGAGCTTCCACTAGCTTCTGTTGAGTAAAATCTATAGACCATTGTAGGCAAATCCTTAAAGATACTGAAAATAGGACACTGTAAGTTTTATCAGCATAAACAAAAAGATGCTGCCCAGTTCAGACATGTACAGATGCTGTGTTTGCTTGCTTCCACTATTAGATGAACTAGCAGTGATATTTTATTGGTTTCCAACATAGAAGTCTCTTAAAAAAAACAAACCTCTTCCCCTCCGTTTGCTTTCTCTTCTACACTCATTCACTCTTGTTTGCATGTATTTTAACTTGTATGAGTTGCTCTACTCACAGCACATGCACATCATTAAGCACTAATGCATGTTCTAAAAAATAATTTGCTTAATAAAAAATAAAATCTTTTTAAAAGTTCCATACAGCAGCAGTAAGAATTGAGATCATCTGAAACACGTAGGACTTTTTTTTAAGATGTGTTTGCATGTGAGGGTTTTTTTTGAAGGTGTGATGTAGCAGATGTACAAAGCTTTTGCAAAGTTAGTTGCTTGACTCTATGGTTCCAAGAATTACCAAGAGCACAACATTAGAATAACACCTTTTGGTAGGTTTAAGTATGTGTACAAGGGGTATCCAGGGTTTAAGTTGAAACCCCTGCCTTAAATCAAACTGGTTTGTAAAAGAAGTGGTGCAGGAACGCAGAGGCTGAACACCTGAAGAGCCACCCCCCTCTGGAGGTGAATATTTAACTTTGGTGAGCAGAACCCTGAAGGCTAATTTTAGGAAGGCACGAAGCCTTAAAGCACAAAGGATTATATGTGCTCCAATGTGCACCTCCAGCTGAAAAGGGAACTGCATTTTAATATAACTCTTACTATGATTTCCTTTTGTATCCTTGATTTCTTTCTGTGATACTGGCGAGGAATCTGCATCTATACCTCTAAGAAATAACATGTTTTATCTCAGGTGGGATCAGCTCTCTTCTGATGTTTCTCTAGTATGTATTTTGTTCAGTACTTTTTCCAATTCATATTGCCCTTAGTATCATGCAGTCTGACCTATCTGCTTGAAAGGCAACTTCCCTCTGCTGCTCCTTCTCCCGGCCCAAATTTTTACCCATCAAAACATTTTCAAGGTAGGAATTTTTTTACCCCCCATATTTTCAAATATTTTTTTATCTGGGATAAAATACCTTCTTACCTTACCTAAAATTTGCAACTGAGGCAATAAAGTGATTACATGTTCTAAATTTGGAATTAATCAGAAAACAGGTATTCCCTATACTAACAGTGGTTTGCTATGGTTTTTATGATCTACTATGTGGAGAGAATTAGCAAAGCTGAGCTACAAGAAATCTCTGATTTCACCTGAAAAATGACTGTGGATTTTAAATTATCAGGGCAGTAAAAAGTAACACATTGTCTTAAGAAAAATTACACTTTTAGAGATCATTTCTGCCAATGTGGAGGCAACACAAGGAAAAACATCTTTGCATTTACCACTGAGTGCTTACACAAGCACTTGAGTATTATTATCTCCCGAGAAGAATGAAATCTGAGCATTGTGTGTCAGGTATTAAAAGCCATCAGGATTTTCATGTAATTCATGTGTGTGTGAGAGTGCAAGTGCGGTTGCTCTCTGCTGGGTGGATGAAGAATTGCTCATCTCTTTGTTAAAGTCTTTATGGAGCTGGAAGATGGATTGCAAGTCTTACAGCTGCTCAGTCGTTAGCCCTGCTGATGGGTGCAGGGAAGCCTGGAGATAATTATTTTGTAGACTTTACTGCCTATGTAGGACTGAACATTCTGTCATACGAGGTTTTTTTCATTGGGCATGATGTCAGGGTCATTTAGCAATTGCTGTTTAGGATATGCATTACTTAATAATAAGTGTTATTAGAGTCTAATAGTTCTGCCAAAAACTACAACACACTACAGCAGAAGCAGTTAATGATTTTTGAAACTTCATCTTTCCTTTGAGATGCTTTTGAGCAAGTGTGCTGAGAAAATGCTGATGGGCCAAAAAGCATCTGGAGATAACTCCCTCCCCCAAAACATAGAGACCTGGTCATTTACAGCTTAAGAATGTTGCACAGCTTCTTTTTCTGTTTGTCAGAGGTTCTGGCCCTTATTTTGCTGGCCAAAATCCAATGTAGGTAATTACCTTCTGTGTCTATAAATTGCAGCCCCCTGCAGTTTTCAATTGGGTACAGTATTGTTCTACCCTTCCTGGCTGAAATTGTTGTGTGATAATGCTCCATGTCATTAAACAGCTGCCGTCTGTCACCTTACGATGAAGTCATTCCTCTCTAAACAATGAGTTTATAAAGCCCGTTTGGGTCCTTCCAGATAAAATTTGCTCGTAAACCAGCAATTATGATCTTTGGAGTACAGTAAGGTGATGCTTGGCTGTCTCTCTTGACAGCAGTCAGAAGCCTTCAAACGGGTGTTGTCCCTTTTGTCAGTTTGTGTGATATCCTGGCAGTGATGCCACAGCTCAGATGTAAATGCTTTATTGCTGTAAAACCTTGGTGCCTGTAAATACCTCTGCACTTGGTTGGATTTAGTTGTCATTACACTTGGATCATTTGTTTGTTATCATGTTCTTGTTCTGTTGGCTCTTAGAGGGAATTCAAATATCTTACACCATGGAACATGAAAAAGGCAATTCCCCAGCAAAATGGTAAAACCACAATTATAGGGTGAGGATTGCAATATGAATTAACCAAAAAAGAACAGAATGAAGGTTCTGGATAGAGTTAAAAACAGATTTGAAAACAGGTCTCATGTAAGTCCGTTTGGTCCCCGTTAACAGCTGCTTTTCAGCACCTGACTTGACCCTGAGTTCATTAATGGAAATGAACGTGGATTAACGCCAAAGCTCTTAACAGTGATGAATTTAAGAGAGTCTGTTTCAATTCAGACGTTGTTTCTGAAGGCTACCTCTCTGTCCTGAGTGGGCAGTTCACTTTCAGCTGTTCTGCAATAATTAAATATATGAATGGGAGAGACCAAGAGGGCATCTACTAGGTTTTTCCAGTGCTCCTGCTGAAGCAGAAGGGATATTAAAACAATCTCTAGCTCCTCAAGAGTGGCCCTGTCAGCTTGCTGAAATGATGGAATGGTAGTTAGGTTATTAGAAGAAAAATTGGCACAAATTGAGAGAGAGGATGCTCTGGCAGCAACCACAAGCAGCCAGCGACTCAGTGTCTTAATCTCTGCCCTCAGGCTGCTCTCTGTGATACAGATGACACCTTGTCAGTGAAGATGATGTGCTGGGTCACTCCTGAGTCCAATGGGCTAAATTGGCCATGGAGGGAAGGATTGCTACAGCGTAGAGCCAGCAAGCCACATAATCTAATTTTTTTTTTTTTTTTAATGTGTGTCATCATTTGGGTACTGACAGTAAGTGCCAAGGGATCCCATTCTCATTAGTGTCCCCTAGACACTAGCTATCTCTGTACACTTGTGCTTTCAAGAAATAGTCCTAAGCTTTCAAAAGGATTGCTTGGCTTCCTTCTGGAAAGTTTTACTTGTCGTTTCTCTTTTGTCTTATTACTTTTTGGGAGAAGGAGAGATGGGGGAAGGAAGAAGCCACTTCCTCTGAGAGCTACTGTGTTGGCAAAGAGAAGTTAGTAAAACCCCTACAGCTGTTAGCAGCCAAGAGGTCTTAGTGCAGAGCAGTAATGTCCACTGGGTGAAGATGAAAGCTGGGAGAAGATAAGGGAATTCGTCTTTAGTAGAGATCATTTGCAAATGATCAAATCTATTTGGCTGGATTTTGCATGGACACAACAAGCTCTGACAAATGAACCATCAGGCAGTGTGGTGTATAATTTTGTTCCTCCGTGGAGCCTTCAACTGCAGTGCAGGGATCAGATCCATAGAATCTATAAAACAGGTGGGTTTTTTTTCCCGTTGTTATCTCTGCTCTTTTATTCACTTGGTCATTTTGTCTGCTTTGGCTCTAGTCCTGCACCAGCTGCCAAAGCTGGGTGAGGATACTACTGCAAGTGTCATTGCTGCAACAGTGTTCATGAGGCTCCTCAAAATCCCAACACTGAGATGTGGATTCCCACTCTGAGGTGTCTGAGAGCCTTGGTTTGCACTGAAATCAAAGAAAACGCAGTTTAGGAAGGAGCCCAGCTGTGTTTGTAGAAATGAATGCCCTCTCTGTGGCCTGAACTTGTCTGTCAAACCGCCAAAATGTTGGCAGCTCAGTCAAGTCCCTACCTTGTGGTAGAAAAGTACTTTAAAGAAAAGCCTAAATTATACTTGATTTTTCCCTAACTCTGCAGGAGTTAGTGGGTTGACAGAGCTGTCAATGGATGGTGGAGTTTAGTTTGGAGAAGTTTTAATGACTTACTCAAGTTAATGCAAGCAGTGAGTGACAAAATCTGTCCCCTGGAGCTTTACATCATAGTGTATGGTAGCTTTGCTTTGAGTCAGAGCCTTTAACCATCTTCAGCCAATAAAGCATTTAAGAATATGATCAATGTAATTCAACTTCAGTCCCAACAAAATAAAGAAATGGCTTAAACATTTTGTGCAATTAGAAGAGAACTTGGCCTCTGCCTAAACCTTTAGCTCAAAGCAAGAACTTGATGCTAATAGGGCCATTAACCTGAGAAAGCAGGTATTAGTGTTTGGCTTTGTGGTTTCCTAAAAAATTGGTTGATTAGCAATGGAAATTGTGGGGTTCTTGATGGTAAAGGTGGTTTTCCTAAAGGAAGAATCAAAGGAATAAACTTGTTATTCTTTATTAAATATGACCCTAGCTGTAATTTTAGGCTGAAGTAGCAATTGTGTATGGATTTCTTAAAGAAGGGATCCAACAGAGAGAACAGATGAAGGGCATAATTTAAAACTGAACTCAATACAAACAACACAGAGAATAAATGAAGTGAAAAGTCAAGCCAATTTCTGAAAGAAAATAGTTGACCAAGCCCAGGGCAGAGCTGGGAGTTTAACTAAACTTCTACCTTTTCTTTTGAAATGACACGTAAGCATTTTCCCCAGTTATTTTAAGCTATGGGTCAGAGATTTTTCAGCCTCCCTTCTAGGGAGGTTGTTTGACAGACTGGGTTTTACGTAAAGGGATAGAATTGAAAAGAAATAATGGAGTGATTTTAGAGAGGTTTAAGTATCATGTAGTTGCTTACTGCTCCATGAAAGTCTTGAAAGTTGTTCCCATGAAGTATCACTCAAGTGAATCAGTCATGGTTTTTCTGTTTCTTGGCAATTTTAAAGGGGTGGTTGGTTGGATGGTTGGCTTGGTTTGGCTTAAGTGTTTTCTTTGTATGGAAATGCATTTTCTAAGGCCTGGAGAAGTCACAATTTCTGCAGGGGAACTTGTGACCAATAGAATTTATTCAAAATTAAGAACATTTGCAAGACAAGGCATTTGTACCTGAAATGTAATGTAAAAGTTTGGACCAAATCTCAGAGTCTCTTACTCAGGGAAGATTCCAGCAAGAATAGAGAGGAATTTTAGCCATTTATGAGTGTGATAAATGCTGTTGTCTGCTGATCCGTGTTGAAAGCACTTCACAAGGGATGATCAAACTTCTTGCTGGTGATGTAAAATGTGCCTTTAATATAACTTTCTCCTTCCTGCCTGTAAGCAGGGAAAGTGCTAAAGTTAATACGGCCATATTAATGTGAATTATGCTTTCAAGGAGATGAAACACATGAAACTAAATAATTTGTCTTCACTCAGGTTATAGCTGTGAGACAGGGGAATTGCACAGGGTTGTTTTCTTCTCGCCACTCTTAGATATTTTTTTTTTTCACATGTGAAATATGATTTTCATCTGGATGTGCAGATTCTGAGCTCTTCCAAGTCCTCCAGTGGGCATTCACTCCTGAACAATCATCAAACAGAAAAATTCTAATTAAAGCCAAGTTTTGTGAAAGTGGCAGGTGGCTCTGAAATGCCTGAATTCTGCCATGATCAGCTTCTGACATTGCTGCATACAGGCCATTTGCCCCCTATCCCTGGTGGAAGGATGGGGGGATGCTTGAAAATTCATGCATCATTAGTGTTCCTTCTTGAAACTGAAACATCCAAAAATCTTCAGCACTTTTGGAATTTCTAGCCAAGTAATTAGTTGAAACTACTGCCCTTAATTATCAATAATGCAAGGGGGGTGGGGAGAGGGAGTGAAGTATTTTTAGTTTTGTTCAGTATTTAAAATTATTAATTTTCTGTTTTAGAGTACAAATCCTCCTAAACTGTGATCTATTATTTGTCTCCCAGATTAGGTTATTTTTTGTTCCAAAGTTCCTTTTCCCTGCAAAAGTGTGGTTGTTTTGAACTTGCATGTAGGATGTACATCTGGAGATCAGATAGGCTAAGAATTTACACGCGGTGAAAGTGTTCAAAAATTTGATCTCCTTTCACAGGGGAAAAAAAACTTTTTGAAGCAGCATTTTAATTTCCACAACCAAGTAGGCAGTTTTGCCACTGCCATCTCTTTTTGAATTGTGTTGGGTTTTTTTTATGGCAGCAATAAACAATGTGCTTTAAACTGGATGTCTCCAGTCTGCTTTTCCTTTTTAAAGAGCGTAGGCAACTATCAGCAGCAACCAGTCACATAGCTGGAGTGTTTTCCATTCTAGGCAATATCATACTAATTTGATGCACACATGGATGCTTCACACAATCTGCAGATTCATCGCTGGCATCTTGCGTTAGTCATCTGACAGATTGCCAAGTGTTTCATACTCCTTTCATGTGACTTTATTACAAAACACACACACACACAGACACATGCACTGCCTTGTTTCTGCCAGTAGCCAGTTCAGTGAGAATTCACTGCAGTTCTGTTTACAACAGCCATGGAGAGAAATCTGCACTTATTTGCCTCTATCCTCTGCTTTAAAATGCAGAAGTCCCAGGTTGTGTTGTGCCGCTCTCGTCTTATATAATGACATTAAGCAGCAGCCTGCAGAGAAAACCAGACTCAATGAAAAATGTAATAGCATTGTTTTTTGTTCATAATACTTATGCTATTAATTAAATACTGATTTTTTTTTTTCTGCTTTGTGCCAATTGACATCATCTTCTGCATCTAGTGCACATGAAAACTGCGTAGTCTCCTAACTTGTCTTCTCTTTTTAATCTCCTTTTCCACTTTCTAGTAACGGCACAGCTAACAAGATGAATGGAGCTTTGGATCATTCAGACCAACCAGACCCAGATGCCATTAAGATGTTTGTTGGACAGATTCCCCGTTCGTGGTCAGAAAAAGAATTAAAAGAACTTTTTGAGCCTTATGGAGCTGTCTACCAGATTAATGTTCTCCGAGACAGAAGTCAGAACCCTCCCCAAAGTAAAGGTACAGTAGTTATGCTCTCTTTGCTTTCAGTTTGCTTGTTTTCCCGATGATCTTGCTTGCCTTCAGCATTTCCAAGAGGTTTTCATCTCTGTTTTGTAGCATGCTGTGTTGAGCTATGCAGTAGTCCTAAGAGGAGTGGACTCCTGAATCCTATCAGATATTGCCTTCCTCCTCTTCTTAAGCTAAAGTTTAATTGTCTGTCATCTGGAAGCATGCATTCCAACTGTTTAAAAAAAAAGAAAATATTGCTCTCCTTGTTTAAATTATCATTGCCAAAAATGTGCAAACCCAAGCAGTGGCTTCCCAGGATTAACTCATGAAAAATATGATTTTCTATTTCCTTTTGTTTCCTCTCTTTGCACCCCAGGTGGGAATTATTTTGAGGATACAGAAGGGAAAAATTATAGTGGTGGGTTCTTGCCACATCATTGCTCCAGCAGCAATAAAAATTACAAATAGTCACCCTACCCTTTTTCCAAAATCTGATTTTTTTTCTGCAGTCATGTTAAAGGACTGTTTCTTGGAACTGATACTGTTCTAAATGAAAGGATTAGTTTTCCTTCTTGAATTTTTTTCCTATTTGTCCCTAACTATATTCCTTCCTCTCACTACATATATCTGTGATTATTTAGGCATGTGAGAGTTTTGTGTATTACAGCTGCTTAAGCATGACATGTGCTTACATGTAAACTGAATGTGAGTATTTTGTTTCACAGAATGCATTTTCCTCCCTACGTCCTTCAGGTTTGATACATGAGAGCCTTGCTACTAATTAATTAAAAATAATTAGTGTGGCTCATAGGTAGAACTAGATGTGCATGTGTGTGTCTGGCTGTAAGGTTGCTAGAGAGTTATTCCTTCTTTCTGCGCTCCTGCCACTGACTCTAAGAACCTTCAGAGCACACATGCTATGGAGAATATCACAGAACGCTTCTGTGGACTCGCAGCAAGGTTAACAGTGCAAAACAGCCCTCGCTGGAGATGAGAGGTGGCTGCCCTTGTGGGAGGCACATGGCACAGCCTCAGGTGCTCCTGTGCTTTTGGGCAAAGCACTGGCAAGGCTCAGCATAGCTCCCTTGCCCTGGTACTGGGCAGAGGATCCTCTCAGTGCCTTCTTTTTCCTGCCCAGTTTAAGCAGTCGGGTGCTTTAAGTGACCATGGTTTATTTAGGGTTGCTTGCATCTCTTGCTTCTGGTTTAAAGACTTGGTGTGCTGGTCTCACACCAGTGTCAAGGAGAGAGTCCAGCTCACTGTACCTTCCTGCTGATCAAGTGTCTGTACTAGATCACTCTTTCCCCTTCCCCATCCCCAGAAGTGTACAAGGCTATGTTGTGTGAACAGCCCACTCTAGTGAAAAGTGTTCCTGTCCATGGCAAGAGGGCTGTAATTAGGTCCTCTTTAAGGACCATTCCAACCCAAAGCATTCCATGATTCGAAAGCAGAAGGTATTTCTGGTTGGAGTGTTTTGTTTCAGTGTAATTCTGCTTGTAGCCCCTAAGCACCCCCCCATTTCCCAGGATTGATTGTAGCATGTACCCCACTACTGTATTAGCACAGAGCCCTCACCAAATGTCTTTTTCTTGTAATGCTGGATAGGAGAGCATTAAGAGGTCAAACAACTGGATTTTCTGCAGTCCAGGCTGCTATGGATGAGCAACCTCCTCCTTAGTTTAAATCACTAAAATGCTGAACTTAGAGACTCGTCCATTTGGAAGGAGCTGATTCCTGGGTCACAGCAGTGCTTTCCCACTAAACAGTAAATGAAGTGAGAATGATATTGTGGTTAGATAGAAGAAACCCATTGATACTCATTTCTGAGAATCACTGTACCTGTCCATCAGGCAGATGGAAGGCATAAGGATGAAGCATAGATCATGCAGATCACTGTAGACTAATTATCAATGCTTGTAGTCCCCATGTACAATGTTCTCTTTGAAAGGTGGCTGGGTTTTGGGGATGCTTTTTGCTTGGACTCTTTTCAGCCATGCAGAGATTATGCTTGTCACTTTAAGCATTATATGTTAATTAATGAGTAAATGAAATTAATCCTGAAGACAGGCAGAATAACCTTTAGACTTACTTTTCTCTGGCACCAGCAGCAAGCTCCTCTGGTGGTCAGCTTTTCCCTTAGAAGCTTTGAAGGAGTGTATCTCCATGCTGGCTCTATTCTTCCTCCTGGCTGAAACTGCCAGCAAGGTTGCTAGAAATCTCTTGAGTTTCTTTGGATATCTGTTGACTAGGAATGATCTTTATTTTGTTAATCCAGTTGCACAAAGGATTCTGTGTGAGAGATTGTTAAGAATGCTAGAAACAAACAAACTGAAAAATTGCCCTGAGAAACATCCCACAGTCTTCATCACAATGCATGAGAAATAGTTCACCTATACTATCTAATTGGCATTTTTAAAAGAAACTGAGTTTCTGAGGTCACAGAATCATAGAATATCCTGAGCTGGAAGAGACACACAAGGATCACAGAGTCCAGCTCCTGGTTCTGTACAGGACAACACCAAAAATCACAAGTCTGAGGTGGACTGAAATTCCATGCTCCTCTTCTGTGTAAATACCCACACAAAACAACCATTTTTATTTAATTTGAGCTAGGTGGATTTAGGTTGTGCCAGGCATTTTTCTGCCTTACTGACCCTTTGTATCACCTCTGGTTTTGTAGAGCGGTTCATCAAGGGGACCTTGTGGTTGGATGAGGTAGAGAAAAGTCCATTTTTCCTTTCATTGCGTGGTTGGGACTGTGTGTCAGGCAGAAAATCCACAGCCTGGTGTCACACAGAAATGTGCTGAATATGCTGCAAGCCATGAGTTGCAATGACAGGAATGCAAGTTGGTGTTACTACACCACACAGGGGGGAGCAGTAAGGTTTTGCTCTTTAAAGAAAAGCATTTTGATTTTCAAAAGATTTCTCTCTTCTCAGACAGGGGTTATGTATTTCTGTGAGCTTGGCCAAAGGGGCTCCTCTAATTTGGACCGAGTTTTTCTCTGATGAACTGTTTATGAAGCTGCAATCTGAGTCTCTCCCAATTCTGTCAAAAATAACCATAGGCTGCTTCTCTCTCTCCTGCTGTTATTCAGACTGTCTTTCATACCCTCCAACGACAGACGGCCTAGTTCATGTCTTTCCTCCTCTTTTGTATTGCTTGCCAGCTCTGCAAAGCTGAAGCTGTAGGAAGACAGGTAGAAAGCCAAGTTTACCTCACTCTGGAAAACCAGAGGAAAGCCATCTTAATTCCATAGATACATTGATACTAGTGCAAACGTTGAAGCTCAGCTTTATTAATTGGGAGTTTCAGGAATGGCTGCATTCTAGGAAATTTCTCATCCTTTCCAGAGCTTGCATATCTCTGCTTCTTTTGGATGTGTGAAAGAGCAAAGTAATTTGACTTTGTTTTTATCTCCTTTTTGTAAGGTTTTTTCCTCTTTCTGCAATGAAAGAAATCCAGGGGATTAGGTAAACTAAATAAAAAAAACAAAACAAAACAAAAAAAAAAAAAAAAAAAAAAAAAAAAAAAAAAAAAAAAAAAAAAAAAAAAAAAAAAACAAAACAAACCAAAAACCAAAAAAACAGGGCCAGAAATTCTGTATCACTGAAATAAATGGCGCTTCTGGGGGCTAAGGGGATTCAAAGTCTGGGCAGATCAGCCCACCCTGTTCTCAGTCCAGTTTGCTCCCTGTATATGATTTGTTCTGGGTGGATAGATGACTTTTTTCCAGAGTAGTTGTTAAAAAGAGCTTCTCTAATACCTCAAATGCAGCAAGCTCTGTGTGAAGGCAGCATACACTGCCACCAAGATCTCTCTTCCTCCCCACTGTTTTCCTAAGCTGGAAAGATTTCCTTGGCTACTTTGGTTCTGAAGTCCAAGTGCTGAAGCAAGCAGATGGCACAGGGCTACTTTTGCCTTTTGAAATGCAGCGGAAGAGTCTTGGGCCAGATCCACTATGTCCTTTTGGCACCTTGCCTCTGTTTCAATACCTGATAATTCTTGTAGGGATCAAGGTCCCCTAAACCAGCTTTATGAGCCTGAATCTCTTTGTGCTGCCATAGGAATCACACTGCAGAAAGCAGGGAGAGGCACCTGTGTAGCAGCTGACTCTGTGTTTGCTTGCAGCCTTTTACAGACCCGTTATCAGATTAGAGGGAGGCTGCTGAGTGAACAAGGATGCGCCGTATTTAAAGGACAGTGTTTATTATTATCCTATTTAACATGGTAATTTAAGTCTACTGGGAAGAGAGCAGAGGAATCTGATGAGGCATTCATCTGCTGCATACAGGAGAGGCCAGGTGGGCAAGGAGGCATAGAGGTATATATAGTTACATGTTTATACAGAGAGAGAGAGAGATGCATCTAGGAGGCAAAAGTTACCTGGCTTGCTTGAGCACCATTTCAGCCTCAGTTTAGCCCTTCCAAAATAGTCTGGTGCAGGCAGGGGGGACAATTCCTCTCCTCCAGCAGGTCCCTCTCACAGTGCCTGGTACAGTAGCAGAAAAGGGAGCTTGGGCAGTCCTGCACAGCAGAAGAGCTGTGACACTCACTTTGTCACACGTGGCCATCCTGAGTGTCCTAACCTGCAGCAAAGACCAGCTGCTCCTTGTTCCTTGAGTGCCCCTGTGACACCACACAGCCCATTGCACCCTCTGCTCCTTCAGACAGTCTCAATACATTGTGTTTGGCAAAATGGTTTTAGATGCTCTTTAAAAGCTTCCTTCAGCCAGCACTCCAGGAGCCAGAGTTTCTCTGCATTTTGTGTCTTATTCTGTGTTTTGAATGCTCACAGGCCCACATGAACACTGTTTAGCTTTTGAGATCAGATGAGTTGCACCATGAGCACATTTGCTGTTGAAATGGCAGGACATGTGCCCACAGCCATTGTGCATGTGGGTGTTAGACTAGATTTTGGTGATGGTGGCTGACAGGTATTCTGTTACTACACAGACTTGAAATCTTTTCCTACACTGTATTAAAAGGTGCCTTGCCTGTTATTTTTTAGCAGGTGCATTGTGCACTATAAGTTTCACACAAAGGAGACTGGTAAAAGCCAGGTGTCATTACATATAAGTACAAAGGGGAAGAAGAGTTAATGATAAAGTTGAGTTTTTAACTTGGAAGTTTCTGACTGTAGGGCGTTTAAATTTAAACCTCCAGGAATCTTAAATCTATAATTTTAAATGGGTTGTAAATAGCACTATAGAATATATTCCAGATGTGAGATGTTTTTTAGAAAATGTAATTTTTACTCGACAAATCTGATGGAGTTTTCCAAGAAGTTTCTGTGAAAGTGGACAGGTGTGAAATCATCTATATAATCAAGCTGATTTCCCAGGGGCATTTCACACAGTGTCACACGGGAGAGTAATCCATGCCTTTGCAGGTGAAGCAGAGAAGGGCCCATTTCCAAATGGGGAAAGGAGCTGGGTAGATGATCGAGGGCAGATTAGAATGGGGAAAGGTTACGGGCCAGGGGAAGAGAGGGGATGATGATTGGAGAGGAACAGGGACTGTTATTGGAGATCAATACTTTTTCACTCTCTATGTAAATGGCTTTGACAGAATGAACCACCAACTTGTTATCCAACTTTCTGGATTGTGCACAAGGAACTGGATGGGGGAGAATCCACCTGATAACCTGGAGAAAACAATCAAATACAATAAGATTCTGCTGGGTAAAATGAACCATGGGCAAGAAGAGTAAATTTTATTTTGAGTGAACACATGTGTTGAATCAGTGTATTTTTCAAAGATCTGAGAGCAGGAGAGGATTTGTAGAGTGCACATATCATAAAAGGACTAAGATGATGTTTTGTATCTGTGTGGTCAAAAAGGCACAAAAAATGCGAAGCTGTATAAATGGAAGCATTGAATAGAGCCTTCAAGGAAATACTGCACCACTTAAAAAAGGATTTTTTAATCATGTTTAAACTACAGTTACCAATATTTAGTATCATTCTATAGAAAAGGGCAGAGGTCCACAGAAGAGCAGCATGATTTTGTATGAAGTCAGGAAGGGTTGAGCCATGGTGAAAGGTCCACGAAGGTTAACTTGTAAAGGGCTTCAAACGTTGACTTACAAGAAAGCTAAAAGGGGAAAAGCTGAGGAAGAATACAGGACTGTACCTTGGTTTGGAAAGAAAAAGTTGTAAGAGGATACAATTGAAGTTTCCGCAGTATGTTGAAGTGCATACCAAAGGCAGGAATAGATAAGCTCTTTCAATTAATATTAAACCCAGGGACTGCACAGCATAGACTTAAGACTGAGGAACAGCAGGCCAACAGAAAAAAATCAACTTCTTGAGTCAAACTTTCTTCCTCCACTTACAGAGCAGAGAATGGCTTCCAGAAGAAGCAGTGAAAGTTTCCAAATGAAACTTTCCTTTTGCTTGCTTTCATTTAGCGTTTTGAAATAATGCATCTGGAGCAGGACATACACAACTGCTCCCCATGTCCAAGTGCAGAGTCACCCCACAAACAGGATAAGGTGCCAAGCTGTCAGTGGCTTAGCTATGTCCAGCACAAAGAGAGGATTAGATTGGTGTCCCCTGATATTTTTGCATTGCTTTGAAGAGGGGGAGCAGATCAGGATAACATCCCATCGGGTACTTGACTGAAAAATTGTTGCCTCCATAAATCAGTCTCACTCTATACTCCCTTCATTGACAATGGCAAGAAAGTCAGCCTCTTTGACAGCAAAAATTATCACAGCAAACCCAACCCAGTCAGAGCAGAAGTAGTGGAAGATATTTGTGAAGGCCTGTAACAGGAGCAGGGGGCTGTGGCTGCAGAATGGGAAGACTAGAGGGTGGTGTGGGAGTTGGGTAGAGGATTTTTCAGTTCTGATATTTAAATATGGAGACAACACAGAAACCCTTCTTTAGCCTTGTTTCTAAAGTTCCTGTACAGAGTGCATAAATGACTGGAGCAGAAGGAAGCTGTGTGGTTTTTTATTAGGCATCCTTTCCCTCCCTATTTTTATGGTATTTATCACAGTGGGAGCTTGGTCCAGAAATGAGGACTCTAGGTATTGCTGTAAGTTAATAAAAATAACACATCTCTAAGGGATTAAAGTAGACCACTTTGGGGCTCATTGGCTGCAGTTTCATAGCAGCTTAACGATGATTTACAATTGCATATGAATTTTAAAAATTAAGCTAAGACTGTATAAGCACATTATTAATGAAATCTAAGATGAAAACAATGCATAAATTTAAACTACATGAATCTTTTTAGTTAAAGTTAAAGAAAATCCATATACAGACCAGTCATGAGAGGAGCAGGACTTCATATTCCAATTGTGGTTCTTTCTAATGTTCATGTCTGAAAAACTCTTGGGGGAAAGGCAAGTTCCGTAAAGGGGTGTTTGAAAAGGAATTTTTAAACTTCGATTCAGGTGTGCTGTAATGTTCACAACTTCAGCACTTCATCCAGCATTTACTTATAGAACATTTTAGAGTAACTCTAAAAAAGAGTCTCAAATATTTCTAAAATATGAATGCGTAATCTGTTGTTTGTAATGGCATCACTTCCTTGGGAAAAAAACTGCATAGACAAGCAGTTAAAATAGCCTGAGCTTTCAGTAAAATTGAAAAAAACCAACTAATCAAATTGCTTTTGAATGTGGATAGTATGCCAAACCTCAGTTTCTTAAATATATAATCTCAATGGTAAAAATCTGTAAGGCATGGAAAAATCTAAGTCAAGTCATGCACACACTTGCACGCAGGAATTAATCAATAGATATAATACTCAGACCTAAAACACAGGCATGTTTTAAGTGTTTTCAAGATTGCTGCCTACATTTAAAATTTATACATCTATAAAAGTGCCAGATACTGTCAGTTTGATATTTATGGTATCCAGTTTCTTTAGTTGCATATTAAAGCTCACATCAATGAGATTTGACCATTTTATAACATTGTAGCACTGAAATTCTTTACTCTTCCAATTTTCTATTACATGAATAAACATACACTATTTATCACTAATTATGTGAGTTTTTGTTAAAGGACTATTGCTTGAAAACAAACCTCATGACCCTTCTCTTGTTATGTAGGGTTTCTTACTCTATTCAGTTCTAATATCATTTGCCCTTAATACATGAGATTTTGCAAAGGATGTGGGGACTGGTCTAAAATCTTCACATACTTTGGCAAGGAGCTGAAAGGAAGAAAACATTTGACAACTGATCAGCATCAAAAGTGAAGTGTAATTGGGAAGCAGCCTTATGAGCATGGATTTTGGGTGTACTGCAGCTTCCAAATCTCCCATTTCCACTGCAAAAACAGCATTTTATCTTCTGTTCCTTTCACCCCACTAAAATCAGTCACAAGTGCCTGTACACATATGTGCACAAATAAATAATGGCCTAAAATTAAAGCCCACATTGCAGAAAGATTTCCTCATTAAAAGGTAGAGAGAGAGACTCCAAGGCAGTAAGAATTTCTCTGTCACTGCTGAGATGATGTGAGAGACATAAATATTACAATGAAGGGTCACAATAAAAAGCTAAAGACCACATAAAACATTTTAGCATAAATATGTCATCAATTTTGCTAGTTCTTAACATGAAAATTAAACCCCAGGAGGGCCCTGAAAGGATGTCTGCTATTCTTTATAATTTTGAAATGCATTAAAAGCAGATATGTATAGCAGTGTAAATTAATTACTATTTCATTACTTCCATCTTCCCTGCACCAGACCTTGTCACCCTGTATTTTTTTGTGGGAGCAGGGTAGCAAGAAGGCAGATTTGGGCTTGTTTTGGGTCTGGCAGGACCCACAACATCCTCAGTGGCAGACTTCAGTGATACAGATGCTATAAAAGAATGTGCTGTGCCAGTTGTAGTATTGCTCTTTTTTTAAGACATTGGTTTCATAGTGCACTGTAACCATCAGCATATTTCAAAAGAATAGCAAATAACTCCCCAAGGATAAAGTCTGGTAGTGGCTTCTAAGCCTGATTTGAGCTTAACTCAAGCCAGTGAGCTGTGGGTGGAAGGCTGTGTGTGCCATATAAATCTCCTGGTCCATCTGTCTTGGGAAAGAATGCATTTTCAGGAATCTGTGTCTTTCTAATTGCTTATAAAAACACTCTGAGACAAGCCAGTGAATAAATTAAATTTGAATGTTTCCAGTGGATCTTTTCAGTTTCTCACTGAACCTAATTACTGTCTAATCTATGCCCATGAGTATGCAGTTTTAAGTGGGACGTTAGACTTTCACTCTGCAGATTAAACTCTGTGGTGCATAAATTCGTTATTATTTGTGTAAGAGAAAACTTCAGTGTCTACTACCTTGTGGTTTTAATTTAAAATAACTACTGCATCCAATTCAGGCATTCTTTTAGAGGACTAAGCAGAGCTGTAAAGAGGTGGAAGATGTTTTCTAATAAACCATGTCTCTTATTCACCCAGCTGAATTGGGAAAATTTATGTTTCAAACAATAATTAAACTCTCCTCGTAGCTCAAGATGTCATGCCTTCAACTGCAATTTTAGGGAGCTGTACCACAATAGGGAGTAGATTAATATAATGTACTGCAGGAAACTTTTTGCTGCAAGGATGTGTGGCACCATAAGGAGCAGGGCTGCTTCAGCCAGACATCTCCAAGTGTTTTGCAAAGGGAGAGAAATAGCATCACTCCATTTTTACCAGCTGGAAGAATTCAGATGTAGAGGCCTGAGGGGACTTCTCCCAAATTTTTTAAGTCACTTTGAGCAGGCAGAGAATAATGTCCTCTCTGTGCTGGTGTCGTTTTGCCTAAATCAAATCTGCTCCTTTAATTTTCAGTGCGTGATCCCCTGAGCTGGTTGACACAAAAATTTTGTTATGTTAACACTGCCCAGGTGAGATCTGCATTAGTTTATTCACATATTAATCGGATCTGATGAGAACTGCATTTAGAAAACAAGTGTGGAGCAGACCCAAAGGCACCAACTCTCACTCTTCCTATGCTCCCCCTAATTAATACAATGAGTCTTAAACAACAATCTTCCTTTATTATTTGCAGATCATGGGATATAAAAATCATTGTAGATTTAAAATGGACTATATTAACCCAAGTAATTCCACCAGGACTTGAGTTTCTATAGCGAAAAGTGTTGTGTTGTCTCTGGCTCAATTAGATTTTTCTCAGTGTCAATTTTAATTCACTTCACCGGAGCGTGGGGGAACTCTCAGTGGAAGGGAAAATGTTGCTTCTGAATGAGAGCCTCCTGTAGCCCACATTTTATTTAAGAGTTTTAAAATGCTTCACAGTCCCACGTTCTGCCTTGAACGTCTGCTATTGTGTGCCATAAGAGCTGAACAAAATCACTTGATGTTTCTTAATGTGACAAGCATCTGAGTCTGAGCAGGAGGATGGAAATGGGGAAAGCAGGGTCCTTGGTCCTTCTTTTTATTTAATACTAAAAAGAAAAAAAAAATCTTGATGAGCCTTGGTAGCCAAATAAACTTTATATCAAATCTTTCCCACCCTTCCAAACACCTGCTCATGCATAAAGAGAAGTGAAAACTAGGCAGTAGGGTTTCTTTTTGCAGTGCTGAGCTCAGGACAGAGGTTGAGTGGCCTCAGAAGCTGTTTTTTCCCCTTTAGATTTGGTATTTTCCACCTCCCATGGCTGTCAGTGAAATGTGCATTGCTTGGTTATTCTCTGCTTGGTGCAGAGTAACCCAAAATTACTGTTTCTTCTCTGTTTCAAAGGGTAAAATTGGGTAGATCTTTAACTTGAGGACACTTCTCATTGTGAGAAAGAGAAGACAAGAAAAAGAGCTTATGATAGAACTATCAAGGAAGGTTTACCTGAGACAAGGGCCTGAAATGTCCACTATGGATAGGTAGGGCTTTCCAAAATGCTCTTTTCCATTATGTTCAGCCGTTTTCTCTTCCTATCTCTATTCTGTCTTCTCCATATTTCTCGAGACTTTTGATATATGGGTAGTTGTGCACACACACTGAAGTTTTACTTTGGGTGGGGTTTGATTTGTTTTCTGGGATTTTTTGACTGACACCTCCCTTTTATCAGTCTTGCAAGTGACTGAGAGATCTCTCCAGTATATCACTGGGCTACCTACAGGAAAACAGCTGGAACTGTCACCAAAACCAGTCTATTGGATCAATGGATGTGAACCTCTTTTCTGATTCAGACAGAAGATGATGCCAAAGCGTGGTGTTCAAGTGCCCTCTAGTTATTATTAATGCCAGCTTGTGTCTGAAAAGTAAATATGAAATTGTCTCTATGGAGAACATCTTCATGTTTTGCAGAAGAATTGTGCAAAACACTTTATGAAAATTCAGGTTTCCAAATATGTCATCTCCCAGCCTTTTCATTTCCAACAGGTTTAGTTTTCCTTCCCAGTTAGCATGTGATGCCTTTCTGTGCTGTTTTACTTGCTAGTTCTCACTTGGGCATATATTGAGTTAAAAGGTGCTATGTGGAAGTAGGGAATTATTACTATTATTATCATCATTTAGATGCTGCAGTTTAAATAGTTAAAGAAATTTCAAAACTAGAGGTCAGTGTAGCTTGTAGGTTTACACATGCACACTACAAGTAACCTTCAGAAATTTCCTCATGACAAGATAAGTGCAGCAATTATATTTAAATAAGTGCCAGAGAAAATTTCACTGTAAACTGCATTAGCTGGAGAGTGTGTGCTGTAAGAGGATTTAATTGAATTAATGTTACTTACTATCCAAAGCTCCATCTAGTGTATTGCCAGGTCTCCTTATTACTAAGAATAATATTTGGCTCATAAAGACCCCTGCTCAACTAAGCACACCATCCTGATGACTTCAGCAAGTGATTAAAATTAAAGCATTTCCTTAATTTCTTTGCTGAACAGGAACAGATTGGAAAGCTGGGAGCAGGCTCTGGTGTCTGTACAGAGTATGGAATCACGGAGCACTTTAACAAGGCTCTTTATGGAGATTCCTCTTCCCAGTGGTTTTCTAAGGGAGGTGTGATTTTGGCAGGAGTGTCCTTCCCAGCTTGAGTGTGCCTGCTTTGGGTCATGGCTGCACCAGCAACAGAACCAAGCATTGTCTGGGTGTTCAAGAGGGACTCGGGGTCCGCACTGGGGTTTGGAAGCCCTCCATGAATAACAGCAACGATGGCAGAGGGATTTCACTGGATAATCCTGGTGGTATTTTTAATGCTTTTATTAATGCAGGACTCTCACTCTCACATTAAATGGATGCCACAATGAGATCCAGAGAGGTATTTTGTGTGACTTCCTACATAAAAGCAGAAATGCAAATGAGCTGCGTTTACATATTCACATGATATAAACAGAAAATTCAGACGCGTGGAAACGCAGGGACATAGCCAAAGACATGCTTCAAACCAGGGATAAAGAAAGCCATAGTTTTCCAACACTTATGTTTTAACCATTAAGGAGAAAATGTGATATATTGGATGTTTTTGCAGAATATTTTTGAATGTCAGAATTCCCATTGAAGCCTGTGTCTCCTTTATGTTTGATATTATTTTATTTTCCTTTCACATGCATTCTTTAAAATGCGAATACATGAAATCTAGAAAAAAAAAACCTTTTATTCTCCATTCATTCAGCAACAGAAGCAACAAAGAAAGAGGGTTTGAACCAATCTTTTATGAAAATGGGGAAACAGTAGAATAGTTTCTACAACAACTTTCTTTATTGTTGGCTGAATCAAATGGCAAAAGTCTTTATTCACCTACGCATCTTATATTTTAACAAGCCACATGTCACTTCTGAAGTTCACCCACCCGTATTTCTGCATGCGGGTGGCATTCTGGTACAGTCAGTGAGGCACATGCCATTCAAAGGAGTTACAATCTCCTCTTTGTTTCTGTGGTGGTGTTTTGGGGGAGAAAAAGAAAGAGTAATTGCCCGTGTTAACTGATGTTCATTACAGGGAATTGTTTAGCTCCCTTAAAAAATCATTGATCTGCTTTTCCCCTGTGAAAGTATTCAAGGTCTCAGTTCACAAAAGAGAAATCAGCATGTAAAGCAGCAGTCTGGCAATCTGTGCTGCAAGGAGCAGAGTGCCACGTTCTGTGCAGAAATGTCAGCAGAGTTTGCTGTCTTCAAAAAAAAAGACAAATATTTAATAAGGATGAGAGACATTATTACTGTGGCAGTCAGATGTGATTTTGGGGAACAATCTGTTTAAGAGTAGGCATTTTTTTCTCATACATTTGTATGTAGCATTCATGATTGAACATTCGTTCGGTAACATCTGGCACGAGCTGTTCCTCTTTCTCCCTAAGTTTCATGGCTTTGTTTTGTATTTGAGAAGGATATTACAAAAGGTAATTTGGTGTTTCATTCCCATTGGTATGGTCATGGTTTTAACTTTTGAATTACTCCCTTGAAATAAGAGGAAGGAGGGAAAACACCATTTGGGTATTTTTAATAGGGAATAGGCAGTATTTAGATTTCATGGCGAGTGCCCATGGTACGTTGTGTGCATGCAGCAAGTCAAAAGTGCAGCTGCAGACCAGGATCCATGAGCCACAGATAACAAAGGCACCCAGAATCTGGGGTTCCAGCCTTGTCCACATGCTCTTATTATCATTTACTCTTTGTATTGCAGATGCACGTAACAGATTGTACAATATGCTGTACAAACAGATTGGTAGAATGATCTTTGTCCTGAAACACTGACAGCAGAGCTGAACCAGAAGGATTGACAGTGTGCCTGCACTGAGAGCTGCACAGCTCAGATGCCACAGTTTGGGACCCATGTCCTCAACAAAAGGGCTTTGTGCATCTTTGGTGAAGCAAAGGTCTGTTCTTGCTGATCTTACTGTAAAGGGCTGAGATTTAAAATAAGAATTAAAAGAAAATAGCACAAAGATCATTAGAGAGCGAGTAGGAGAAGGGAATGTGCCTACTTCTCACTTTCTTGTTCTTCTTCTCATCTAACAGCATTTCTTCTACACTTGCCAGATCGAGTGTGTCAAAGGAGCAGACTTTCAAACTTTGGGTAGCTGCTCCCACTATTGGGATAAAGCCCTGAAAAAAAAAGGCTGGAGCATGCAGGGCTGAGGCTTTAGTGATCTGACTGGGAGGAGCACTGCCCATTCTGCCCATGGAAACTCTGACGCTTTGGAAATAATAAGGAGAGCAAGCCTGCAAACTTGGCTTGCTCTCACAGGGCTACCCAAACAGGAAAAATCCTAATATTAATGTCTTTTTCATCATCCAGGGCATGCAAAGTGATCATCCACTTATGCCCTGCATGGTTAAGAAAACCAAGAATTGCTCACTTATTTATTGAAGTAGCTAATGTGCATTTCAAAGTGCCTCAGTGTTGGCTTGTGGGGGAAGGAGGAGTGAACATTAAGATTAATTTCAATGAAAATATTTTGTGGGAATAGTTTGTTCAGTGAATCTAGATCATCTGCAGGTGGTAAAATAGTGATATAAGCCCATTTACATGCTTTATTAAACCAATAAACCACATGAAAATGGAGGTGCTTTGGGTTGTGCACACAGCTTTCAGGGGATCTTTGCTTAGGGACGAGAAATGATTTTGCCATTTGGAAACACTTTTGTTTCTCTTTCATGCAAAAGTGCTCTCTCACTAAAATTATTAAAGAAAACATTTTTCAACTCTGAAGTATTGCTAATATTTTGGCAGTGGCTGCGGCCAGTAGTCCAAGGGATGGGAACTTCTGAGCACTTGGTATTTAAACAACTGGTGTTGACTTTGCATTATATCACTGGATCAGACATAACACTTCACCCACGTGATTTCTGCTTTGAGGTAAGCATGTGCAGGATATGCCAGGATCCAGGGCTCAGCATCCCTGGCTGCTCATGGTTGAGCCACTGTGGTCTTTGTCAAAAGGGGTTGGTCTCTAGATCAGGGAAGAGATTTTGAGTTCCAGGATGTAAAGGTCTCAGGTTTGGAAACCTAACTTGAATGAAAAAAACCCTTCTGGTTCGTACAGCCTTTTGTCTGCCAAATCTATGCTTGTTCAGTTTAGTACATTCCTAAATGTTTTGTCCAATTTTATTTGGAAGTGGACCACGGGACACTCTTTCCAACTCACCCCCACAACCCAAAGATTAAATGTTTTATTATGGTACTGTAAACACACACAGTCCCAACATTATTTTTGTGTTTCGGTCCCCCCATTTTATTTATTTTCTGTTGTATAATCTCCCTTCTGTGCTAATATTGATGAATTGGAGGGATGCATTTTCTGTCATGTAAAATAGTACTGGGGATAAACTCTGCCTAGGATTTTGGCTGACCCCTTCATCAGGCTTAGCTCAAAAATTAATTTGTCATTACCCAGGTGCTATGCACTAAGCTTTATTGGCATGGAGGAGCGCCACATCCTGTATGTTCTTTGGAAGGAAAAAAAGTGATCATATAATCACTGAGACAGTAAACAGTCATTTCCAATCTAGTAATATTTTATATGAACTGGCACTGTATGTTGTATATCATCCATCTTGCTAATCCTTGTTCCACATTGCCTCCCACTTGAGGCCAAGAACATTACAGCTGTGCCAGAGAGTGGGTGGAAAAATAGCCTTATTATTAACCTAAGTTGAAAACATAATGGCTTTTTGAATGTCTTCATTCACAGATGCAGTCATACTAAAATATTAATACCCTTAAGTGTAGAGAAACAGAAGTTTCATTTAAAATCCATTGTCCATGTGTGTTGCAAAAGGGAAAGCCTTGAAAGTCTCGTGAATTTCCTGTATCTTTTGTTTTATGTTTTATCCTTTAAATGTCAGTATTCCGTAAGAAAGGAACCAAAATATTCTTCAGAATAGGTTTTGAGCAATGTTGCTGCCATCACTGACATTGCCTTGTGGTAAAAGAAAGAGTTTCTCCAGTTTTCTCTTTGTCTTAAAAGACTGGTATTAACTGAATGGATATTGAAACACATAATGACTTTTTAGTACCATGATCAAGCAGGGCTGCATTGCCACTGTCAGTGTTTGTTTAAATCTCATCCCTAGAGGGATCTGGAATATTCAAGATGCATGTGTTTTCTGGGAGGAACCATTGCAAAGAGCAGAGGAGTAAACTGTAAACACTCATCTGATTTATCTTCAGAGCACCCCAGGATCTCTAATTTACAAGCAGAAATGAAGGGACCTAGCAGTGAAAGTTGAGTAAATTTGTGGCACGGCATCTCTGAAAAGGCACAGAAAAAGGAGATGATGCTCTTCTTTAGTTATAGTCATCGTTTGCCTTTCCTAACTCTGTAATTTACTTCTGTGTATCTCTTCCCAGGTAAAATATGCATCTTCCATGAACTAGGAGGTGTAAGAATTGCTCTTGAAGAGTATTCGGAGAAAAAAAGAAATAAGTCTTGATTGTACTAATTTATGACTAGCATGAAAAAATATCCCCTCTTTTAAAAAGAAAAATAAAAGGATTAAAACTTCCAATGTATCAGGCCATGTGTTGTAAATTAGCCTAATTGTTTTAGAATTCAGAAGTGTTTCATCATTTAAATTGGGCTTGTCTGATATTTAGTTCCACATTTTTTATAACTCTGCAGGACTAATATGTAGCCTGTTGTTGCACATGAAAAGCTTTTTTTATCCTAATTTTTAAGACTGATGGAATGAGAGGAGGTTGACAAGTAATCACTTAGTTATCTCTGTGTCAAAGCTTATGATATGCTTTATAGTGAAAATGTGCAATATGCAGTTCCAGAAATAATTTTGCTCTGCATTATGGTTTATCTTTCTGGCATACAAAATACAAGAGTAAGTAATGCTGCAGTTGGATAGATGATTTCAAATTGCTTGGAATTATCTTTAAGTTTTGCCTAGTAAGTCTTAGCAGGAGACAAAATATTGTACAAGATAGGGGCCCCAATGTTAACAGGGCTGCCCTCCAAGCACATCCTTATTTTCCCATATCCCATTTCATGCGGGAAAAGAAACTTCACATTTTTAGGGCATAATTTTGCAGTTTCTTTGTTGATCCACTGTACTCCATGGATAAATACAAGTCATATATGTCTTTTTGTGAAAAGACCAAGCAATTCTTGTTCCCAGTAAGAACTGGTGGTTGCAAGGCTTGTTTGACCTTCTAACCTGTAACCCACCATTTCTCAGCTCCCATCCAGGAAAACTTTGGATTGTTTGTGCTCAGCAGAGATATTTTACACAATAACAACAAGTTGAATAGACTACGAGGTCACACTGTAAATTAACTAAAGGACCTCTGGTATCAAAATATGATTGCTCAGAGGTTTTATTTTGTATTTTTTTAGCTTGCAGTTAAGACTGGGGACTTTGTTCTAAAGCTCTCTGTTTTTTGGAAGCGAAGCTGCGCGTCCGTGTTATTTTGTTGGATGTGTTCCTGTGGCTGCCATGGTGACCTGCGGAGAGCACCGTGCAGAATCCTGCTTCTCCAAATGTGATTAGGTACATTCAGGAGCTGCATGCTATTGATGCCAAGGAACACTGAATAGTTTCATCTACTTTGCAGACAAGCTTCAGTGTAAGCCCTCCTGCCACGGCCTGCTCAAGGCCACCTTTGACAGCCACAGGAGCCAACACATCACTGTTTAGGCACTCTTTTTGTTCCTTTTCTCTATTTTTCCTTCTCCCTCTGATTAAGTTGCCAATCATCCAGCTTCTTTCTCTTCTTGTCCTGATAAGTTGCCAATCATGTCATACAGCCTGCACCTCTAGAGCCAAGTATTTCTCTTGTCATAACTTGAAAACAGGCTGCTGGAGATTTATTTGAAATCTTGGTCTGATTAAATGCCACATCTTGATCTTTGGAGAGCCATAGATATATACCTATAGATTCTGGTACTCATGTTTGGACTTCTCTGAACTGATATTAACTAAAATACTTACAACATGTCCCATGGGTCATCCCACACAGTCTCAATATTCCCTTCCCTGAATAGATATTAAATATTCGTTAATAGATTTTTTCATCAGTTTTCCAGGGCATACATGGTGATAGTTGCAAGAAATAAACAGTCAGTTCTATGAAGGCTTTTAGGGAGAATAAGATATTTATTTTCATGGCATGTGGGGTTTTATGTTTTGGTCTGCTTGTCAAATCATTTATACAAAGATAAGTAGTAGCACTATTGCGTAAGGTCTTCAAGACATAAATAGCAATGGGAAATTAAGCAAAACTGAAAGTGTTTACTGTGAAAAGCATTATTTAAAATACTTCTTATGAGATTTTGAGATAGGGGTTTTTTCTTGAATTATGGAAAGTCTGATTCTGGGAAATCTGCAGATAGAACAAGATAAAACTTTGGAAGAATTACGTGTGGAAGCATAATGCTTTCCTCTCTGGGAGAGGAGCTTAGCTGAATTTTCCTGCCAACAGTTGTATAATTCTATTAAAACTGCTTTCCTAGATATACAAGATAACACTTTTCCCCAGTATTAATACTTTGCTATCTCCTTTTCCTGTCAGAAGGAAAAGACTGAATCATCTTAACTTTTCTCTCTCATTTTGGAAGTACATGTGTTACACGTCTATTCCGTATCTCCCTTCATTGATTTTACATTTGTTAATCATCAGACAAAAATAAAGAGGAATAATAATTAACTAGGATAGCAATCTCTCCCCAGAAATGTTTTCCTTGCCCTGCTGAGGCTGCCCAGGTAAGGTGAAACATGAGCTATAATTCTTTATCAGGACACTTTGCATTTTACACTGTTAGTCTGTGCAAAATGAGATTCTGTGCGAGAGGCAAATGAGAGGCAGGTTGGGAAGTGGTTGTGAGATACCTCTCAAATACCTTTGAGCTTGAGCTTTCTGAGCATAGATCCCCCACATGAAGTGTGTTCTTCGTTCTCATTGCTTGTGCTCATTAAGTGCTGCCATTTATTTTTGTGTGCCTGCACAAATATATGGCTTTATTACTAAAGTGGTTTGTTTATCTTTGCTGCTGCTGCATTTATTTTAGCACTCATCTAAACAATTAATTAGGGAAACACTTGAGTGCCGAATACACTTCTTCAGATACCACTCAGTTGGTTTTTTTATTTATTTCCAGGAGCATCAAGCATTAAAAAAAAACCTATCTTTTGCATTTTTTTTCTAACCATGCCTTTTTCCCTCTTTTTTGAAGTTTCCACAGCAGAGTACATTGCTTTGAAAGATCATGGGCCCTGTTGAGAGTTCAAAGCCAAGTAAAGATGATGCTTAAAGTTCAAAGGCTCTGTGGAGCTGCATCTTCATCTGCATAAAATTGTTTCAACTGACTAGAAAGATAGAAAAGTTGCCAGGAATTGCTTCCATTTCATTTTTATTATTATTATAAAGAAAGCTTAATTGGGGAACAAATGTGTCACTGCTAACAAGTTCAGGCAAAGCAGAGCTCCTTAGATGAAACACTGCTTGAAGGTGCAATGCAGGAAAGATTTGACATGTGCTGTGACCCTGTGAGAGTGAAGCTGTGAATGCCTAGAAATCAATAGGAGATGTGCAAGGGTTCATGATGTTGAAGTCGAGAAAGAGTTGAAAGTGTTTGACTGCGTGGCGGGCAAAGGGAGCGGGGAGTGGGACGGATTGAGACAATGGATTTAGACCCGAGTTTTAAAGATGGGGAAATGTATTTATTGGGGGGGAAAAAACACTAATAGTTGAAAATTATCCCCATTAAAATAGTGTTTATGTTGTAGCCAATCATGACTCAGAGTGGAGGCTTTGCCAGTTGTTCCACCAGCAGAGAATGGAGCCCACAATTTGGTGACTTGGGCAAAAGCAGCTAAATACGGGGCAAGGGAGGTGTTGGAGGAAACAGTTATTTGTTGATCCAAATTCATGGCACTTAGAGGCAATATTTGTCCTACAATTTTTCCCATGCTGCTCAAGCATCCCTTAAGCCATCTTAAATGTCTTGTATTGATTTCTTCCATTTCCTATAAGGTACCTTTCGGAGGAAGTGTGACAGACAGCGTTGGCACGTAGTGCTCTGCTGCTACTCATTGTCACTACGATGGCTGGGTGTTTTTACCTCAATTTTTATTTTTTCATGGGTTCTTCAGAGTACTCCTTTGGGCTCAGAACATTTTATTCTTTCTATTTAACAAGGAAAAGCTAGAGCAGAGGGAGATGAAAGGCCATATTGTTCAAAAGCATTTAGACATTGAAAGATTCAGATGGGCATTGAATGTTATTTTCAGAAGAACTTCAACACCCTATTCCTAGAAATGAGTTATACAAGGTCAGATTTTAGATTTTCTTGCAAAAATTGTACCCAACTCTTCCAAATCCAGCTAAATATTGAAAACACCCCATGTACAATGTTCTTGCCAAGTTTCTGGGTAGGGTTGAAGTTTTGTTGTTGTTTTGTAAATGAGTGAAGTGTCAGCAATAGCAATCTTTCCACTGTGTACCTTCTTTTACAACTCCTTCTCCCTGGACCTTTTCCTTTTTTTTTTTTCTCTTTGTACTGCTAGTTCTGGCTTTTGCTATTCTGTCCTTAGAAGACACAAACTGAGAGGTTTGGAGCTGTCAGTGGAGTTTAAAAAAAACTGCATGTCAAATACAGTAGGACTGGATAAACTGCAACTTAAAAAAAATGTATCGTGTTATTATGAATTCATAAATGTATTGATATATTTCTAAAAACAAGATATGATACAAGACATTTTTATTGGCAATATCTGCCATGCTGGGATATTCATAGAATCATCATAGAAAAATAAAATGGTTTGGGTTGGAAAGGGTCTTAAAGATCATCTAGTTTCAACTATCCTGTCATGGGCAGGGACACCTTCCACTAGAAAAGGTTGCTCAAAACTCCATCCAGCCTGGCCTTGAACACTTCTAGGGATCCACAGCTTCTCTGAGCAATCCTCTGTCTCACTGCCCACACAGTGAAGAATTTCTTTCTTAATACCCTACTGAAACCCGCCCTCTTTCAGTTTGAAGCCATTCTCTCTTGTCTATCACTACACACCCTTGTCAAAGTCCCTCTCCAGCCATATCTCGGTCCTCTTTAGGTACTAGAAGGTACTGATTATGTTTCTTTAAAAAAAAAAAAAAATCCTGTGTTCTTTCTATGAAAAAAACTCACCTAGTGTGTGACATTTGCTAGTGGATGAGAGCTGGTTCCCAACTGATGGGTACAACAATAAAACATCAATTTAACTGATGTTGTCTGCTAGAGTTAAATAAGCTTACAATATATTTCTGGGGAAATATAGGAGTGTTAGGAGAGATTTTGTCAGAAGCCAGTTAAATTCCTTCATTCCCATTTCACAGAATCACTGTGAAGTTGGCTGAGGTCAGAAAGAACCTCTGGGATTCATCTTATCCAACCCAAGCTCGAAGCAGGGTCATCTACAGCAGGTTTCTCAGAGCTGTCCAGGTGTCCAGAGGTGTCCAGAAAGGATTTTAATATCACCAGGGATGGAGAGAATCCACAACCTGTTTAGGCAAACCATGCTAGTGTTTGATCACCCTTAGAATAAAATGTTCTTTATTTTTAAATGGAACTTCCTGTCTTTTAATTTGTGGCCATGGCCTCTTGTCCTGCCATTGGGCCACTTAGAAGGCTCTATCTTCTTTATTTCCTCCAATGTTTTCTTCTCCAGGCTGAGCAGTCCCAGCTCTCTCAGTTGCTCAGTTGAGAGATGCTCCAGACCCTTCCTCATCTTCATGGTCCTTCACTGGGCAGTTCTTCAGTATGTCCACATCTCTTTACTAGGGAAAAAGAAGATCCAGAACCCCATATATGTCTCAGCAGGGCTGAGCAGAGGGCAAGGATCAGCTCCACTGACCTGCTCTGCCTGATGCAGCCTAGGATGCCTTTGACATTTAACCAATTAAGATAATTTCCAGTACAGAACATAGGTTTTTCATAGGAAAAGTTTATAAATTGCAAATAGCTCTCAAAAGTTTGATTCTTTTGAAGGGATAATTTTATGGTAAAGCTCTTCTATTCTGAGTATTTTTCCCTACAGAGTTGCCTCCTAGTTGAACTAGGACTCAAATGGCTTCTCAGGAGTCACAGTGCAGTTAGAGGTTTCATCAGAGCAGTGATCTGGAAGTCTTATCAGGAAAAGCCAGTTTTCAGTGATCTTTCTCAAGCATTCAAGTGAAAGAAAAAATAGAAGGAAATCCAGGACTATAAGACATGTGTGCTGGGAAGTTTGATTTGCTGCTTGTTGAGTGCCAAGGTTGGAGACAATGGGGCTTTTGAAATTACATTAGAGAAAGATGTGTCCCTGCCTATGTTAATTTATGTAAACATGATCTTTGTAGAGTCTTTTTGAACTGAAATACAGTGTCACAGCAGTTTTCTGCTGCAAGAATGGATTAATAAGGGAGGGCATCTTTATTTTGTATTTCCATTTCTTTTAGCATCTATTCTTTGAACACTCTTTCTCTGGTGCATTCAAAGATGTATTTAGCAGATGGTCAGACTTAGGGGTTAGGTTGCACAGAGGACATGTTCATTTTAAAGCCAGTAAACTCAAGTTAGTAGTTGTTACCTGGCCAAAGAAGAGGGAAACAATAACCGTGTTCTACAAAGAAAAGAATTTATTTGAGGGAAGAAGGAAGTGAATTAAAGATTAAGGACCATTAGTGCAAGAATAAGAAGGAAAAGGAGAAAGAAAAGATAAAAGGAAAGGAAGTATAAGAAATACATAATTATTTGTATTTTCATTTTTTTGTCGTTTCATTTCTATGTCTCCCCAGTTTCAAGATTTCTTTCTTGAAACAGTATTTATACATAGTGACAGGCCTTGTTTAAAACTATGTGAAGTTTTAAAAAAAAATCTTTTATTTTGTGTATATTCTTTCCTATATTTTACAAGTGGGAAGTGCAGTAACTTCCCGTGGGACACCCCCTCCCAGAGCTAGAAGCTGGAATGCCATTTCCCACCCTCTCCTCCTGCTGTCCTACTGACTTGAGAATTTATTGTCCAAAAGCTCTGACCAGCAGTTTTCATTGTAACCCATATGGACTGATGTATAAAATCCCAATTACTCTTCACCCCTGAGATGTAGAAATGTGGACAGACCAAGCATGAACTCGACAGGAGTCCCTGAGCTGCTGCTTTGATTTTCCTACTGATGTTGCCTGACAGCCGTCCATCTCCATGGCTTTCTCTAGGGATTTACACTGGGTGGGTGCTTGGATGGGCTGGGAAAGGAGGAACTTTCCAGGCCAGGCTCCTGCAGATCAGGGTGTTGATGCAGTGCTGATGTGCAGGTTCAGTGCCACTGACTGCTCAGCTCTGTCTTCACAGCACTTCCTGAGTTTATGTTGCAATGTTTCTCATCCACTGCTCAGCCCAGACCAATAAAGCTCAGCTTCCATCCCAGCATGCAGGGATGGTCTCTTTAGGGACAGATTAGTTTGTAATAACATAAAATTGCCTTGATGCTATAAACCTGATTTGTGTGTATTTATTTACCCTGCCACCATGTATAGAATCTAATTCTGCATCTGCTTTTTTTTACTCCTTTATCACCATCTAGTACAGATATCATATGAGTGTTGCCAAACTGCAGGTGTGGAAGTTGGCCCCTTCCTTCAGAAGTAAAACAGAGTTCCAATATGCTGGCCATTCACTTCCCAGTCATAACACTGGCAGCAGGATTGTTCAGGAATTTGCAGAAGCTGTCATTGTCCTATATGAAAAATTGTACATTGAAATTCTTCAGATACTTGTACAGCTATTAGCCATTTAAAACTGTTTAATATAAGTGGCTTATTTCAGAGAGCAAGAAAAGGCAATTCTGGCAATTTTGCCCTTGATATCTTTTCTATCTGTGTCACACTTTAGTCAAAATTTACATAATAATGGGTAGGGAAGTGTTGTGGCACATGAACCGGTGCATATTAGTTCTTAGTTGCTTTCCCAAAAGGCTTGAAAATGAAGCAAATTTAATCTAGGTCAAAAAATGAAAAAAAAAAAAGGGAAAAAAAAGAAGAAGAAGAAGAAAAAAACCACTTCCATTTTGTAGGCAGAGGACATTTATAGAGAGCATTTGTATTCACAAGGGTACAGGAATGACAGAGTGCGACTCCTCCAAAAGAGCTCCCCGGTGCAGCTGAAGGCTGACAGCAAACTAGGACTTGTGGCCAATTAACAGAAAGGCCGTCATAACTTGCAAGGCATGGAGAGAAAAAATTGAGCTCCATGGGATCATTTTTCACTGGCCATTTACGGGGCTGTTACCGGCCTGGAGCATTTGTGCTCTAATGCGAACGGTGCGATGCAGGGCACTCTGGGGCTGGGGCATTGCCACCCTGAATGCTGTAACCAGGGGGAAAAATAGAGCACAGGGTGGAATTTGGCACGTCCCAGCTGTGAATCCTTCTCACATGTGAGCCCTTGCCTACATTCAGCTAATGTATTAATATTAGAAGTGGCATCGCTATAATATGTGCTGTCATTAGAGTGGCATTGCAGTTTCCTGGCTGGTGACAGGACTGGTAATACGGTTTCCATCAGGGTGCCAATTATATCAAACTATTAGGAAACCTGAGCTAATTGGGAGGCGACATCATTAAAGGTTGGTTTCTGCTGTATTCGGCAATTCTATCAGGACGGCTTCGGGAGTGAATCCTCTCCATCTTACTCTCCCATGACTCCATAGACAGTAGAGCATGAGGAAGGTGCAGGTAGGAATCAAAACACACCCCTGCCTTAGCCACCTTCTTCTTCTGATAAGCAGAGTTTCAAAAATCATTGGATTTTTATTTCTGGGCATCTTTGTCAGGAATGGCTGTATTTGCTATTCAGACAGTTCATGGTTTTCTCTGGTTTTATAACGAACCACCCAATCAAAATCTCTAAGACTTGAAACACCTCTCCTAATACTAGACCCATGTCTTCAGTGCAGATTAGGTAATTGCATTAACATCTGTAGCACAGAAGAAAAGCCAGGAAAGCCTTCCATTGCACTGCAGAAAATGTAAGCAAAGTGAAAAGTCTCACTGCCCAACCACAGGCCTGAACTCCTTGTAGCAAGAGGTCTTTTCAGTGGCTTTAGTGAAAAAGAGATTTTAATGTCTTAATGGGCTTTTGGAAAATGACATTACAGGTCATGGTGTGTTTGGTTGCAAATCATGCTGTTCTGGCAGCTTTTGTGATGTACAGAGCAGGTAGTCCAGAGTTCAGGTGAGTGGCTGGAATGCAAGAGACCTTGTTAAAGGCTGCCCTATATTAGTGTAGTGTTTAAATTTTGGTGGTGGATGAGTGAATGTGGAAATCAGGAGAGAAACATTTGGAGTGGGGGAAAAAAACAAGAAAAAGAAATCCTCCTTAACTTAAACTAGCTTGAACTGTGCTGGATTGACAAGAAGCTACTGTGCCCATTGAGATTCCAGGCTTGTATGAAGCCAGCACCTGTTCTGCTTGCAAATGCACACACGAAAGTGAGCTTCATTCACAGAAAGAAAGAAATATAGCAGGACTTCACTCATTTAGCCTTCCAGGGCCTTCAGTCCCTTGATCTGTCAGCCCCTTAGAATTCAAACGCAGCCTTTAAAGGAATTTTCAATTCACAACATGATGACTTTGTTGATGTCCTGAATGTGAATGTATTTTGAATTGAATTTGTCTGCCAGGATTCCATTACTTGCTAAAAGAATACAGAGTTCAATCATCGGATAATCATTATAGCTGTTTTGAAGTGTTTATTTTATTAGTCTAGAAGGTAAAGCAAGTTTCATACTTTTAAGTTGTTGGAGGCTTTGCAGGCACCCTGATAAGCTCTTGTATTTCTATACCCCATGGTTAGTGTTCAGGTACTGGCAGCAGGTGATAATATGCACAACGCAGGAGAGATCCAAACTGACAAATTTTGACAGTTGAAAACTAAAGAAACTAATATATCAGACCAATAAATATGCGTTAGGCTTTTTTTTTCCTCCTGTATCTTTTCCCTTTTAGTTCCCAAAAGTTAAATTTTCAGGCCTAGGAGATTGCAGAATATTTTTCTTCAAGCAAATCAAATCTTCAGAGCATCTTGTGGAGCATGTTTTAATTCCTGTCCACATCCAAGGGTTATTTTCTCTTATAGATGCACACGTGTAATTCCTGGTAACTTTAACACAGGAATTGTCTATTCAGTTTAGGGAGCTCTAAAAGACTTTTTCTCACCCGAAGCAAGATGGAGGTTGCTGTATTCACTCAGGCATGAAATCCTGGCTGAGAGATTAAGCCTCTTACACAGATCCTAGTGCTGTTAAATGCCAACGAGGACTGTGTAAGCCACATCTTCAAGTCGAGGAGAGCTTCCCTTTGTTAGTTGTTCAAAATTAGGAATGTAAACAGCTCTCACGGCATAATTAGTCTGTGTTTGAATTGGGAGGAAAGTGACGAAAATAATGGCATGGCAGAGCTCCTGGAGATGTAGAGCTGGATCTTGCAGCCTGACAAAACTGTGACTGCTCTGCTAGGAGGCAAATTTGGGTCATAGAGCAAAAATCACACAGGAAGAGAAGCCCCATTGCATGAGGTCACTTTGAAAAATTCTCTTGGTTACAGGAGGAATGGCATTTCTTGAAGTTTCATAGTGAAAACTGCAGAGGACCCAAGTTCTCTGTCAGTAGAAGACTTTGGCTACTGTGGTGTGAAAGTCCTCACCACTTGATCTTTTTCCCATTCTTTACTTCCAAATGATGGCTTCAGTGAACCCATGGCTTGATTCCCCTGTAATCCATTGCTGCCATCTTTGACAGTGACTCACATAAAGCTGTTTCTAGCCATACACGAGGCTGTTTGTCCCTGTCACTGTCTTGCTAAACAGGTTTCTGTGGAAATTAAATATATAAAATCTCTACCACTGGTGCTAATTGGTGCCTTTGGCCGCCTGAGCAAGGGCTTGTGAATTGAATGTGTCATGGAGAATTGAATGTGTCAACTCTCTCCCAATGGCTGGGACCTTGAGGTCTTTCTCTGGCACTAAATTTCCTTTGAAAAAAGAAAAAGGGGGAAGGGGGGG